>WBNO01001360.1:0-10573 GCA_013400575.1 Peucedramus taeniatus | reverse complement strand
ATATATATATATATATAATATAAATTGAATTTATATAAAATTCAATCTAAAAATTATAAATTGAAATAAATCTAATTGTTGCACAAGTATCTAATACTTCTCAAAGTAGCCCTGATAAATCAAGTCCACGAACTTCCTCTGATTCCTATGATATAAATGTTAGCCAAGAAGGTCTAAAGTGATCGTTTTGACAAAAAAGGTAGAGGATGTGCCATAATGTGATAAAATGTGGAGGTGTGGGAGACTCATTGTCAAACAGCTGAGTGAGGTAGTTGAGGACAATCATCACTCACATGTTGGTGAAACAACAGACCTTCTTGGCAAAATAAACATAGAGTTTCACTGGAATGCTGAACATGATATGAAAATATCTGGAGCTACGTTTCTCTTTTACTGATAGTTAAATTCTAGACATGCTGGGAGACATCCCTCAGGGCTTTTCTTCACATTTCCCTTACAAATGGATGACAGCATAAGTACCATTTCATATTTATCAAAAAATCATGCTAAAGGATTCCCACTGAAATACATTATAAACCAAAAATATTTAGAAAAATAAATAGGAAATAAAAGACGTTAAGTACTAGAGCACACATATGATTCTGAGCCTATAGAATTCCCAAAATATGATGCACAACTCCTCTACATGTGGTTGAGGTTAGACGATACAAGGATGGTTCAGCCTGGAGAAGAGGAGACTGAGGGGAGACCCCATTGCAGTTACAACTTCCTTGTAAGGGGAAGAGGAGGGGCAGGCACTGATCTCTTCTCTCTGGTGACCAATGACAGGACTGAGGGAATGGCCTGAAGTACAGTCAGGGGAGGTTTAGGTTGGATATTAGGAAAAGTTTCTTCATCCAGAGGGTGGCTGGGCCGTGGAAAAAGCTCCCAAGGGAAGTGGTCACAGCACCAGCCTGACACAGTTCAAGAAGTGTTTGGACAATGCTCTCAAGCACATGGTGTGATTCCTGAGGTGCCCTGCACAGGGCCAGGAGCTGAAGTCAAGAATCCTTTTGGGTCCATTCCAAGTCAGGCTATTCTATGATTCTACGAACTAAACAAAACTGAATGTGGTTGCCTAGGAGTATGAATACATTCTGCAACTGATACTTGTTCAGGACTGTTCTATGCAAGGCGATAGGTGTACACTGAAACGAAAAACCCTTTTTCCAGATCTCAGATGCAACTTTCCTATCCATCTGCAAAGATACTAACATCCAGATTTCATTAATCTAGATCTACTTTATTCACACACAATGCTGCTGCAAAGAAAATTACTGAATCTCCTGTTGTCTTTTCCCCCTTTCTATAGCATCAAATAGAAGCTGCTCCTTTCAAGGTTGGTCATCAGTTATTTCCTCCTTATCTGCATCTTATTTTCTCTGTGAAACCTCCCACTTGCAAATCAGCTCAGGATATCAATTCACAATTAACACTTGTCAAGTTTTCAAACAAGCTGGAAATGTTCTTCTTACAGCTAGTGAGAAATCCACCAGAGAGTAATTTGCTCAACTAACACATTACTCTCCACTGGAATGACTGCTTTGCCATGATATATGCAAAAATATTGATAATATTCTATATGAATATGACTTCAAGTTATTAAGCCTGACCAGTAAACAATTCAGCACGGGATCAAGTACTGTATATTTAACTGCAAGCCATACATCCTGCCATACATTGAGCCCATTCATATGACAGATAATACCCACTATTAGCATTTCATAGAAAAAATCCCTTCAATATCAAAAGGGCTGATATCTGAAACAGCAAAAATATTGAAGTATTTTGAAACAAAAGCTACTTAAAATTAGCATCTGCACCACTTACAGTACACATAAATTTTAATGGTGTTAAATTTTAATATCTTCCCAAAGATCGGTCCATTAAGTTCCTTCTAAGTAATTAAAAAAAAGGTGATTTTATCTGACTCCACCACCTTCAGAATACTCTTCTGCTTGTGCCAAGAGGCAAAAGTGCTCACAGATCATACAGAAATTCATAAAACTCAGAAGCATTTACAAAATCAGTGGAAGCAGAAATGTAAGTTCATATAATTTAAAAGCTGTACAGTGCAAGCACTGGAGAAATGCTTTCCTTCTGAGAATGAACATAATCAGAGGGCGATGCTTTTTCGGTATCATCAATATCAATATATCATCAATATATTGGTGTTTTTCAACTACACTGTTTAGGTAAATACTAAAAATCAATTTCTTGCGCTGATCCAATATTCCAAGACACTGCAGCTAAGATGTTTGTCTCCACAACTTAAAGTGGAGAAGGTTTATCTATGGAAGGAAGTCTTTTCATGACACCTTGGAATTATGATTTAGGCTAAGTTTCCCATAACTACTGTCTCTTTCCCTTGCATCTGCAATCCCTTCCATATACCTAAATTCTAGAATCTTTTGACTTATTACAGGATAGTTTGATCTTTAGAATGACTCATCACTCCATCTAACGCTTCGACGTTACCAAAACTAAGGCAATGGTAGCCTAATAACAGATATAGAGAGGCTATAAATAACTACTTTCTTTTATTGAGTCAGTTTTGAAAGTAATACACATTTTCTGGCTTCTAAAATTTGATCTTGTGTCTCAATAAAAGAAGGCTTCATATCACTTTGAATAACCAGCAACAGTCTATTCATGTAAAATTAAATTTATGCAATATATAAGGTGACAGAAATTCGGAATTTTTTCCAAGAAAATTGAGAAAAGCTTGTGCTAGCTTTAAAATCTAGCACCTAATAATGTAAAAGACACAAAATATATCTTACATATTTTAATTTCCACCTATGTAACATTTTTATTAATCAAAACAAAAATTTAAATGTTTTTTATCAGCCATATGTTTATTATACTAGCTGTACTACATAGTAAATAAATACTATATTTAGAATTTAGAGATATTATTAAATCTTTATTTATGTAGGCCAAATATACATATTTTTATCCATCATAGTTTATCCTAGCACCCTTGGCTGGAACTCTGGAACTAATGGGGAAAAAACAGAGTTCATGACCTTTGGAAGAAGGGATAGGCAATTCAAAGGACTACAACAACATCTTGAGCCTATATGGAGAGAAAGTTAGAAAGGCCAAAGCCCAACTCGCACCTAAGCTGGCTACTGTAGTAAAAGACAACAAAAAATGTTTCTAAAAATGCATCAGCAACAATAAGAGGACCAAGGAGAACTTCCAGCCTTAACTGGTGACAAAGGGTGAGGAAAAGGCTGAGGCACTTAATGCCTTCTTTGCCTCAGTCTTTATTAGTAAGACTCAGTTCTTTGGGTACCCACCCTCTAAGCTGGAAGACAGGGACAGGAAGCTGAACGAAGCTCCCGTAATCCAGGAGGAAATGGTCAGCCACCTCCTAGACCACTTTGACCTGCACAAGTCTATGGGGCCAGATGGGATCAACCCAGCAGTCGTGGGAGAGCCCACAGAAGTTCTCACCAAGCCACATTCAAGCATTTACCTGCCAACTGCTCAACTGGGCAGGTCACAGTTGACTGGATGTTAGCAAATCTGATGCCCCTCTAAAAGAAAGGAGGACCCAGGGAACTACAGACTGATCTCAGTGCAGGGAAAGTCAAGGACCAGATCATCTTGAATATTACCCTACAGCAAGTGCAATCAGACAATCAAGGGGGTCGGGAAGAGCCAGCATAGGTTTCATGCTAGGAAAGGCAGGTCCTATTTGGCCAACCTGATCTCCTTCTACAACAAGGGAGACCCGCTGAATGGATAAGGAAGAGGTTGTGGATATTGTCTGCCTGGCCTTCAGTAAAGCCTTTGACACCATTTCTTAAAGTATCCTTCTGAAGAAACCAGCTGTTCAAGACTTGAATGGGTCACTCTTTCCTGGGTTAAAACCTGTCTGGATGGCCAGGCCCAGAGAGTGGAGGTGAACAGACCTATACCCAGTTGGCAGCCAGTCAGCACTGGTGCTCCCAAGGGGTCAATATCAGGGGCAGTCCTGTTTAATGTCTTTCTTGATCGTCTGAACAAGGAGACTGAGTGTGCCCTCAGTCACTCTGCAGATGACATCAGGTTGGGCAGAATTGTAAATCTTCTGGAGGGCAGGAAGATCTGCAGAAGGATCTGGGTAGGTTGGATTAATGGGCCAAGACCAATGGTGCAAGGTTCAACAAGGCCCAGTGCCAGCTCCTGCTCTTGAATCACAAAAACGCCATAAACAGCACTACAGGTCTGGGACAGCATAGCTGGAACCCTGCCCAGTGGAAAAGGACCTGGGGGTGCTGGTGACAGTGGCTGAACATGAGCCAGGGTGGCCAGGTGGCCAAGAAGGCCAATGGCATCCTGGCCTGGATGAGCAATAGTGTGGCCAGCAGGAGCAGGGCAGGAATCGTTCCCCTGTACTGGGCACGGTGCTGTGTCCAGTTCTGGCCCCTCACTGCAAGAAAGACACTGAGGGGCTGGAGGGAGTCCAGAGAAGGGAAAAGAGCTAGGGAATGGTCTCCACAGGAGACAAAGGACACAGGACACAAGTCCTATGAGGAGCAGCTGAGGGAGCTGGGGGTGTTTATCCTGGAGAAAAGGAGGCTCAGGGGTGACCTTATCACTCTCTACAACTGCCTACTGAAAGGAAGCTGTAACCAGGTGGGGATTGGCCTCTTCTTCTGGGTAGCAAGTGAGAGGACAAGAAGAAATGCTTTGGCTATTAGTAGATAATTTTCCACCTAAAGGGTTGATAGCACTGTAACAGGCTGCCTGGGGAAGTGGCTGAGTCACCATCTCTAGAGGTTTTTAGAAGACATGTAGATGTGGCCCTTGGGGACGTGGTTTAGTGGTGGACTTGGCAGTGCTGGATTAGTAGTTGGACTCAACAATCTTAAGGACCTTTTCCAATCTAAACAAATCTATGATAAAAACGCAACACTAAAAATTCTCTGGACTTAATCCAGTTCCTTTCAAATCCACCAAAATAACGTAATCACTGCAGCAGATTTTATTAATGTGGATTTTAGGAATTACTGAGAAAGCAGTTATTTTAACTACAGTTTTCAGACACACTTTTAAAAATTTAGAACAGCATTATAGAAATGAAATTAACTTCTTTATAATGCATAAAATTAAACTTAGGGCAAACCAAATGTAATAATAAATAAATAACACAATGAGAGACGAAGTATGCTGAGGAAGATATAATCAAAAGTGAAATTAAAGCTGAAAGATCCAGCTGGGAAATTAAGTATTTTGAAAGTAACTTATTTTTAATCTCTGATAACATCCTTAATGTTAATTCAAGCCATGTCATAAACTGAAATAGCTATGTAAGTCCTAGAACAAAGTAATTTCTTAGAAGCAAGGAAATGGATATATGTTTAATACATAATGGGTTAATCATCATTATTACCTAGAATAAAAGATCCGAGAGCAGAATTCTACATTTCCAGACTATTCAATATTCAGGGTTTCGTATGTTTTAGTTTCTGCTCAAGACACGCAATTTTAGACATATATCGTGGAAAGAACTTTGAAAACAGAACATTAACAGTACCTTAGTTGCCTTTAGGCATATTTTTTCCTGCTGAGGCATACATAATCACAAACATACTTAATTTTCTTACAGAGTGTTCACATATGGGGTAAGAGTTGATCAGCTGGACATATATGCTTTCTTACAGGCACGAAACTACAAAAGTGGGAATCAGATACTGAAGAAGTTACATCTGTTGTACTGAACTCTTTGCACTTATGAAACCAGCAAAAAGCACAGGATGTCCTGGCATCTTTATTTATTTTTCTACTAAAAATGGGGCGTTTTACCCTAGAAGTTGCCACTTACTTTACACTTATTTTTTGAAAACAAGGTATTCCAGGGGCTTTTAAATAATTGCTTGCTAAGTTTGTAATACATTCAACTCTTCAGAACATTAAGTTCATATTGAGATATTCATTATGAATTTTCACTGATTATTTTGATTTAAAGTTGTGGGATTTTTTTCCATCTAGAATAATATTTTTTTCCTGAAGTGCAAATTAGGGTAAAACTGGAGAATCAAAAATCCTTAAATAAATTTAAATAATTTAACAAATTAAAAAAAAATTCACACTTCACTACATTTGAAGTAGAGTAAGAATGGGGGTAAATTGCTACTAGAATTGTTACTTGATACCCTGCATTTAAAACTTGTGTTCAGTCCATCATATCACATTGCTAATGACTGTAAACCCTGCTGTCACAGAGCAGCATCTTGAAAAAGCATTCTGTTTCTTACCTGAATAAATCTATACAGCTAAAAAATGTTAGAACCATTTGAATCTTATATTGAATATCTCTCTTTTGATTCTCCTTTTTTGTTTGGTGAGAAGGGCACACAAGTGATGAAGTTGGCTTTGCAATGTTAAGGCTCATATTAAGCCAAGTCTTTTAGTTCTAACAGAAGCCTTTTTCCTTAGAAATAAGCTTGTAAAGACAGTAATGCTCTGGGACCTCTTGGCCTTATCACCTCCCTATTGAGAAGTCTAAAGGGACAAAGTTTACTGAAATTCTGACTTCAATTAGTTTATTACACATAGCTCTTGGAAGGGGAAGCAGACATGGAAGCAGAAGTGTTTCTCTTTCACTATCTGGCATATGGTAAAAATGCATTACCTTAAACTTAATGCAAAGCATATAAAGCAAGAATTTAGGTGACTAAGTTCTATAATTTGAAATAAATTGACATCTACTTAAGTGTAATTTTTCAGCTAATATCCAATTTATGCACCAGTAAATATTTTTGAATATCATATATTTTGAGGACAGAAAATGCACATATGTTTCAATCTGCTCATTTCTCTAATTTTCTGTACCAGTTTAATTTTCTAGTTCTTTCAGTTCTGTTACCATCATCTCAAACTAAGGTTTTTTCCTCTGACCTCTTACTAAGGGCAGCTATAAATTTAACAAAAGATAGGTTCTTCAAATAGAGATAGAATCAACTACTTTAATTTATAATTATGGGCACCAAGGTTTTCTAAAACAATACAAAAAATATTTGTCATATCTGATAATTTTCTTCTTCCTTTATCCAGTCATTAATTTTTCAACCACATTTATTCTCATTAAAAGTTAAATAGGTCTAAAAAGATTTAATGTACATTATGGACAAGTGTATAGAGAACTTTTAGAGTCAAAATTTTGCTGATATAATTTTGCTTCTGAGTGTGATCCATATAAGAACTAGTCAGTTGTTTCCATTTATTGGATTATGCTATGTTGCTGCATTATTTAATAGATGTAAGAATTTCACAATGAATAATTATTTTCTTTATATTTCACCCCAAGAAAAGAGGCACTTCAAGTTACTTCCTTAGTTTGTTTCCTTTGAGTATGCATTTCTCAATAAAAAAAAATCCAACCAAAAACTGTATTTTATTTTTATACTACCCTGCACTTATATTACACTAACACTTCTACTACTATAGCATCAATGTTTGCCTCTTATTTCGGTGGGACTGTCAAGTCCCAAGATTTTCTTCTAGACCTTTATAAACTACTAAATGTTGCATCAATAGTTTTAGCAATGTAATAGGGCTTCCTACAGACCCTGTACTACATGTTACTTGATGAAAATAAAGCTGGTTTGATCATAGTCATTTTTCATGCTTCTCAATCTCAACTTGGGGATTTGCACGAACACAACTGGTGGAAACTGTAGAACTTCAGCATTAGGTAGCAATTTTGTTGAAGAGCATTAAAGATTACTGTGCATTAAAAGCCATTTATGATAGACTACTTTCATGATGTTGGGAAAAAAAAATCAATCATCAAACTACAATAAATATACAAAAGTGTATCTTGCAGAACACTTTATATATGCCTCTGGTCTATGCATATCCAGCATAGCACTAAAGGCTTGAAACAGTTTTGGACGTGTTACATAATAAAAGGTATGAATTAAAAATGGGAAGAGTGTAGAAGAAAGAAACTACCAGACAGACCACCAAAAATGTGGGGGGAAAAAAAGAAAGAAAGAAAAAGAGAGAGCAAGAGAGAGAGAGAGAGAGAGAAAGAGAGAGAGAGAGAAGGAGAGAGAGAAAGCAAGAGAGAAAGCAAGAAAGCAAGAAAATATCTGCAACAGATACAGCTGGTTCTGCTATGAGCTCTCTTCCAGCCATGAAATCTCTCATCTTTAGAATTCTAAGCCAATAAATGGATATTTTCTGCCATCCAGTTTAAAAATTTCTATATAAAAGGTCTGCTATGCCTTTAACAAAAAGTTACTTTGAACTTTGTACAACCTTTCCAAAAGAAAAACACAGTGCTAAAACAAAATCCTCCTTAATTCAAAGAAATCTGATAGATAGCTTATTTGTACTTTCCTAATGACATGTAGAGTTTCTGGCAGTATAAGGTGGGAGGAAAACTACTTTGCTTATAACAATCTCCTGCCATACATCTAAACTGCTCTGTTGGCTACACTAGGAAAATTTATATTTTCCAGCTGAACACCCTTCCTGTTACTGTTGGTAACTGTTAGTTACAGTCATTAACCATGACTGTAAACTTATTTATTTTCTAAGGAAAGACAACAAACCACTACATAGATAGACTGACAAGAAGCTAGTGAGAACACTGGCCAAAAAATGGTGAGACTTGCCAGACAATTTTAGTGAAGATTTAGTGGGTAGGCTCTGTTTCGTCCTATCAATTTCTATCCAATATCTTTGTTTCTTAGTGTCCTCAGAGTGTTACTAGTTGTTAATTTTATCAGTTTCTTTAGCATTTTTGCAACTCACAATAAAGGAAAATAGAAATTCAGGTAAGCACCTGAATAATTTGTATTTTATGCTATTAAGTATTCCTTACTCACTGATGAAATTAAAATAGATCTTCAGTGAAATTTTGTAATGTTAAATATCCCAGAGAAATTATTCTGCTCACATATGGGAAACCCTATAAACAATGTGGATATATCAAAATACCTGTCTTAACTCTAAGCTGTTTTTATTCTCAGCCAAGCACAGATTATGCCTAAAAATTCCTAGAACATTGCTGCATAGAGAAATGGATTTGCTGATTATCTAAGGTTTGTAAGTAGAAAGAGGGAAACTAAATGAACATCAGTTCCTGGAGCACATATGTACATCCAGCCATCCTTTATACCATTATCCTGTCATTGGATAGGCCATTGCTAATGTTTTATTTTATGTTCTCTCAAGTGTTTGAGAGAGACAGAGAGAGAGAGAAAGAGCACCCACAAATGCATCCACAAAAAAGCACCTCAAATCTGTGGTATTTTTAATTTGATATTATAACAGTGAGTAAAACTGTTCAACAGAATATTTATCCTCCTTCTATATGCTTTCTCACCAGTGGCACGTCTTTTCACTTCTGTAAAAAGTCCGTTTCTTGAGAACCTAACTTTGCCTTGAAATACTTGATACTACCTCATTTCCTAAATAGAGAGAAAAAATAAGTAAAAAAGCAGAAGAAGTTTATGAGTTTAACCTATGAGTGTAGAGATAATAATTGAAAACAAAGATAAACAACTAATTACCTTTCCAAAACACAGTAAAGGTTATTTGAATAGCCGCTGCTCTGACTCTCATTACTTTTTATGATTGTCTGATGTAAACAAGCACAAATGTGACCACATGCCAAAACAGAGGTCTGAAAAACTGTAGTGATAACTGAGTGATGATCATCCAATGGTTTCTCAGTTCCAGAATCAGACATGAGATTTTCATCCCTCTCTTATAACACATCCTAGAAGAGTGGAAAATAAACCTTTGTCTCATGTGCTCTGTATTTAAGATAAACATATTGTTAATTGAACCCCTCTAACTATAAATTTAGGGAGTTGGACTTAATTCTCTGTGACTGAATGTGTTTCTTTGCAGGTGTGTTTTCAAATATATATCCAAATAATTCTTGGATGTTTTGAGGTTTTTATTACCCCCCATATATGACCAAGGACTCATTTTACACTACTACTTCTTCATGTGAATAATGCTCTAAGACTTTGGCTCAGGAGGAATAGCTAAACCAAGCTAAGCTCTTATCACATATATTTTGAATTTTCTAGTGACTTTCAAGTCCTCAAATACGGTAGATTTTTGTGCTTTTTTCCCTCTAAACTTCTCTTGTTGTGTGAAATGAGCTTATGAGAAATTTTCTACACTGCACAGTCCAAAACAATGTACCTTTTTCCCAGGGAGACCAAATTTTAAACATCTTTTGGAAGAGGTTATAATATTTAGCAATGGCAAAAAGAAAAAAAAAAAAGTAATTGGGGGTTTCAAAATCCAGTTTGCAATCTCCAGTTTTCATGGCANGTCATGAAAATTGAAACCTTAGAATAATGGAAGTAACAGAAAGTCAAGCTCAGCAGTCAGAGGCAGAGGTTCAAGTACTGGACCAGGAATTTTTGAATGAGGTTTGGTTTTCATTGTTTTAATTTCTGGAATTAGAAGGGTGGATGGATGGCCCGGAGAAAACCATTCCCATCATGCTTACTTTTCCTGTCTGGAGCTGTACAGGCCTTAGATCATCTTGGCCAAGGCAGGAGGGGTAACAGTGGAAATATTCATAACATCTCTGAGAGATGTTGAA
>WBNO01001359.1:0-82848 GCA_013400575.1 Peucedramus taeniatus | reverse complement strand
TGCTGGGAAATGGGGCCATCTTTCAACACACATCCATTCCACCAGAGATTTAATGGAATTAGACTATTTCCACAAAATATTTCAATTTCTGTCAATTTTTTTTTAATTTTAAGGGAAGCCACCTTATATGAGAAACCAGCCACAAGCTGAGTTCAGAGTTGGAACTGTTTCAACCCACAGTCAAATTTAGAAACAAAACCATAGTGGCTACACAAATCACATATTTTAAGCAATAGTTAGGCATGCAGTACACTTACAAATTAGAACTGGAAGACAAGCTTTATTCAATTACTTGAGGCTTACTTATTGCTTGCCTTCCCACACCACGGAAAGATTTTGGCAAACAGAGGAAAACATCTTTATACTCAGACTGCGATCCACACACAAAACCCTCTGCCATGAAAGGTAATATCTGCTCTTAAATACAGAAAAAAGGTTCAACTTGATATAAGAAAGCAATATTGTTTACAGTGAGAATAACTGTTCACTGCAACAGGCTCCCCACAGATGTGGTAGAGTCCCCATCACTGGAGGTTTTAGAGATGTGATTGACAGGGTGCTAAAATAACCTCATTTAGGCTCCCTTTCCCATTAAAGGTTAGATCAGATAATCTGTCAAGGTCCCTTAGAGCCTGGGCTGTTCTATGATTCTAGTTATTTCTATTAATATCTTCTGATTTCAGAGACTCACAGATTAAGGATGCACATGGAGAAAAGGAGCTGGAGGTGAGGTCCAAGTCTGAAGCAAACATCAATGTCACAGTGACACATGAACAAAGTGTGTCACTTGCGGTCAAGGGAACCACAAGGTCAATTAAAAAATAACAGAAATACAGGATGTTTATCTAAGCGTAAATTGGAAGCAGGATTAAACATTATAGAACAACATGTCCAATGCTCTTTTAAATCAGCCCAGTTTGTGTAACAACAGACGCCATCCAAAGCAGCTTTATGATGTCAGTGCCTTACCTTCTTCCTCTCTGATGAGGCCCATGTTTACATATGCTTGTGCCTTTCTCTTCCCACCATCAATTTCTACTAAGTGAGCAGTGTTATAACTTTGCTCATAAAAGTAGTTACTTAACCATTTGTCCTCAGGGTCATTGAAAAAGCAGGCCAGGCTAAGCTGGTTATCATACACCTCCTCATAGTGCCCTTTAAAAAAAAATCAAAATAAAAACATTATATTATCATCAGTGTTCAGAAATTTTGCATGCTATAGCAATAATCATAGTGAAAATTAAGAGATATTTATATTTTCACCATTCAAATGCCACAAAGTTCTGCTATGTGTTCACTCAGAGAAATAAGAGGAAGATTATAACCTTGCAAATTAGGCACAATTGGAAATATATTTTTGTTCTCATTTCTGTGTGCAAAACCAAAATTCAGTTTAATAAAACACACAATGTGGATGAAACACTGGCTAGTCAAAAGAGAAGTCAGAGTGAGACTAGAGAAGCATTTGTCTGAGCCTCTGGGCCCTGAAAAGGCCTAAGAGCTTTCCAAACCTTGGCCCTCTAAGGTAGCAACTGTGTTGATTGAGATTAAGAACCAGAAAGAACACTCTGCAAACATAATCCATTATTCATATAATTTTACATGTTTAAAGTATGACTTACAAGAGTCATGTATATTCCCATGTTTAGTACCTTAGCACTCTTAGAAATTAAAGACAAACTGAAATAGCACCCATTTCCCTAGGACCTACCCCACCCAGTTCACCAAAGAATTGCTCTCAGAACAAATGTGGAAAGCAGGTGGACTCAAAGTCACAGATTTTTTCTATGGCCTGAAGCTTGGATTCTATTCTTTATCATCTCAAATAGCTGAATGAACACACATTACCCCTAAAATTTACAGCAAAACCCTGCAAGTCCTAAATCTAAGTAGCAATACAAAATTATCCAAATATATTATCCACAATTTAAAGTTACAGAATAACAGCTTATTTCCCTTGGAAAAGCACCTTAAAAAAAACCCCACAAGATACCAGCTTTGAAATATTCCAAAACTTTACTAATTTGGAGTAGAAGTCTAAAACTCTCCCTAAAGTGAATTTGAAAGATCTATTTCTTATATGATGCTGAAAAATCAATGAAATAATAGAGCATGAACCTATATGTTTCGTGGCTAATATAAATTAATTTTCTGTGCAAACTCTACTCATGCCAGATGCAAAATTGAACAATTAGCTAAAATTCCATGGCAGTTTTGGTGGGCTACTTAGTGTGTTTGTGGCTGTTAAATGAATGTGAGCCAAACAGCCAGTTCTACAAGAAATTTCCATGTATTTGGGTAAAGAAGGAGTTAAGAAGCACAGGTCTGGCAGCAGGTAAGGGACTTTTTCGTTAAGCTGGATGTGTAAAGAAAAACTGCTTTGTTTTCAGGAGCTCTGCAATCTGTAGGCTTTGCTCAAAAAGAGAGAAAATGGAGAAAAGAAAAACCCCTCTCAATTCTGGGTATGGAGTGCCACACAGAAATCAACTGTGAGAAAATAAATCTTTTCAGCATAAGCAAGATCTCGAAGTCCAGATCTTTCCCAAGTGTTTTAAAACTATGATAACCATATCAAAACACTTCAATCAAAAGATGCAGTTAAATTCTCTTCTTCTGTTATCTTCAAGAAGAATTGGGGGAAATCCAACTTCCAAAAGGATGAGTTTAATGACTCTAAATTGCACCACCTATGCAAGTCTCTTGCACTATTTGGAACACACAGCAGCAATTACTCAAACAAGTACTTAAAATTCATCACTAAACCAAACAAGAGGGATTTGTCAGCCTCATCTCTAGTATGTTCTGTCTCAAAATTACAAATTACATATGATCTAATTGAGAAATTTACATTTCTTCATTCTCTCCATTGTCAAGACTGTTATTTGACTTCAGAATAGCTTGATAAAGTTCTTCAGCGTGTTGCACAACACAGTAAGGACTTTTATTCTTTTGAGAAAAAGGGCTACCACCTAATCATGTCTGCAGTATTCAAGATGTTCATCTACTACTTGTTTCTCCTCCTTTTTTCTCCATCTTGGTCATTTCAGAGAACATTGTCTGAATTCTTCCTGCTTAAAGATTTTGAAATCAAGCTGAAACCTTCTCCCCATTCTTCAGCACTCTTTTTATCTTTTGATTTAAAAATTAATTCCTCTAATGGTAAACAATACTTTTTTATTGCTTGTGTTATTTTATTTATTATTTTGCTTTCTTATTTATTATCTCAGAATTTTGCCTTCCATGAAGTTATAACCTCAGATTTCTACCTTTCTAATAATTCCCATTAAAATATATAAAATTATGATTTTGAAGCAATGGGTGTTATATACATTTCTATTTCTAGTATTTTAAAAGAGATAACATCGCTTCCAAGAAATGAGTGATTCACAATCTCTTCAAAATCACCAAAAAAGAAATAGCTCAGAAATTACACTTAGATTATCATTTCATCATTTGCATCTAAGGTTTTAAACCAAAAGATCAGCTTAAGTTTCAAAATTCAGCTTTGAGAGGAATAATTATTAATATACAAACTTCATGTATTCCTAATCTAAATATTCTTCATGGCTGTGAGTATTCATGCCTTTTGTTTCTCCTCAGGACTGCAAAATCACCTCTTGGGTGCCTCTTTTTCAGAATATCCTGCAGTCTACATTGTATAAAACACATTTATACATTAGAAATTGAGACTATTTTGGTATAATAGCCTCATAAAAATCTCTTAAAATGATTCTGGAATGGAAATAACTGAACCGGGTTGCGCTTAATACACTTATATTTACCTGTGTGCATGCACACACACACATATACATATATGCCTGTATTTGTGTACGTTTATAACATATATTTATACAACTACACAACATCATTATCTATCACACATATCAACATTTTATTAAATCTGAGACACTGCACTGTACCAGCTACTAAGAAGAAAATTAATTCTATCCTAGCCAAAACCAGGACAACACACACAGATAAAGTCAAGACCCAGTTGGGATTCATCAAAGCGAACCATTTTAGATATGGATAGGAGTTACCTAGGATCTCTTTCTTCTCAGTGAAGAAAAGCAGATAGTTCTTGGCTGAGATTGATCTCATCCTGACTTGAACAATGCTTGCAGCACAAGGGAATGCTTTTAGAGATTATCTCAAAAGTAGAGGCAAAGCTTCCCACGATTACAAGCACACAACCACATGAGCAGCGAAATACAAAATCTAATTGTAACCACTAACATAAAGATAACAATACACATTACGTACAGATCACAGCTAAGTGAAAATGAACTCAAAGATACCAGAGGATGCATACAAATGGTTGCAATAAACCAGAAAGAGAAGAGATAATTGGATCTCATTGGATACAGACACACTGGACACAGATTTGCTCCTCTGAAATCATTGTTACAAAGTATCAAGGCACTTCTGTGACATAAAATTACACAAATAACTTCAAGTAGTGCCCTACAAATCCCAAGGGATGGAAGTGACCAGAGGCAGACTCCAGCTACCATTTGATTGAATGAACTTTAATGCGACCCTCTGACGATGATCCTGCCAGTGCATAACAATGAGAAGTGCACAAAGACAACCTTGTCTCTGGCATTATCTTGGACAGTGACTGACAGGATATGCAGGTCATAAAACAAACCCCCAAACCTCAGACCTTTACAAGCCATTTAGACTTGGATCCAAAGTCTGAGTTACTGATCAAGAAGTTAATCAATGTTATTCTGACAGTGGCAAAGTATGTCAGACATAGTGAAAGTGAACTTCTACATCCCCAGGAGAGGAATATAGGAATAGGTAAACACTCTCTTCTATAAAATCTCCAAGTACTTCAGATATTAAAACTTTGAACTCTCTGATTTTGTAGAGTAAGTTCTCTACAATTATAAAATACAAGTCATCTTTTTTTTCAAAAAAATGAAAAAACAACTCCCTAATTGAGTGTTTATATACAAAAGGAGAGTTGTCCTATTAAAACTTCCCAAGATCTTTCTGTTAAACAGAGATTAAAAAAACAAACAAACCCTTCAACTTGAGCTTAAACATTAAACCATGTATATTAAACACACAGGGTATTCCCTGCTGTGTATCAGGATCTCTTTAGATGCCCTTAGCTGCCATGTAACATCTCCTCTCGTGCTCAAGCCATAGACCCTGATTGGCCCACTGAACAATACCTTTGTTCCTGGGATCTTCTCAAGAACTGCAAGGCTGTGCGTGGAAGAGACGATCACTCAAACCCACATCAGCATATTTGCTGTGCTCAGCTAGACAACTACTAAGTAGTACAATGCAAGGGGTAGTGAGATACAGTTTGAGAACCCAAACAGGGCTAAAATGAGAGAAAAGAAACACAGAAAGTCAGCAATCCATCCTAGTGTGACTCAAGTACAACTTGCTGCAATATCTCTATGATGTCCTTTGTGACAGGATGCAGTGGAAGAAAGGAAAAGAAGTACAGGAATGATCTTTAGAGAACAGATGAAAACATCAGGAAGAGATCCTGGCTTGGTGCTTCCTTTGAAGAATAAAAGAGGCAGGTGTTCCATTTTCCATTAACAAGAACTTCCACTGATTTTTAAACTACAGGTATCAGAAAGAAATTTTTCAACATCCAGCTACGAGTCATTTCCCACTCAAAAAGCCACCAGTCAGTCCTTTGTTCCTGCCAGACAAAGACCATATGGAAACTTTTCAACAGGTGTTAACACTCATCCTCCAGTTAGCTGTTTAAAGTGTGTATGATTGGATTATAACTGACCCTTCACTCTTGAAGGCACATAAAGGTATGGCCTAAGGTCAATTAAGCCACTAGGAGTAATTTTTTATGTCAGAATGAGATACGGTGCTGGAAGACTAATTTTTCTTTTGCCAGAAAGATCAAAATCAGTGACTCAGTTGCAAGACAGCTGATGCTGTGAAGAATTCACACAGAGAAAGATCCAGGAGGGAAGATGTTGGATCAGGAAGAAGCACAAACTGCAGTTGAATATGGTGCTGCAATCAGTTATTTCCACCTGGATCTATACATGGCAAAGAATCAGTCCCTTTTGCTTGTCCAGAAAAAGGATGCCTCTACATCTATAGGTAGAAGACTCCTTCATCACTCCTTTCTTCAGAGAGTTCATTCATAAATGGATAAACTTTTTCCTGAATGTTTAGCTGTAAGTCCACAAATGAAGAAAGTGAAAATGTGAGTTGTGAGCACGATGACACCAAGTTTCAGGCAGAGACTATTGCCCAGAGTGTACACAGAGCACACCACTCCCAACACTGCCAGGTACACAAAGGGAAAATGTTTAATCAATGCATAGTCTATAAAAAAATGCTAAGGAAATAGGGTATAATTTTACTGGGTAAAGGATAAAACCAGCTAATGATAATAATATGAGGCAATTAACTGGTAATCTGGAACGCTAAAAGGGAACTCCAAGCTATTGCAACAAAAACATACTACAGAAATTTTCTAAAAAGTGCTGCTTCTGTTGAAATCAGTGGTAGCTCTACAAGTGGCTGTACTTTGAGATGGCTTGATTTCTTTCCTGGACAGAATCGCTTCAACTTTTTGTAAGATTACTACAAAAATAATAAAATTCTCCACTGGTCTCCAACAACTGCGGCATTTTTTCCTGTGATAAAATATTAAGTAGGGAGTGACAAACCTGCTTAGAAAATAAAACAATGTTCCCATACCCATAGCCCCTCAAAATCAAACAAAACTATCCAAGCAAATATTAAAAGAGGGCTTGCTATACTTTTTTCTTTCAATGCATAACCTCTTTCCATATTTTTTTTTCCAAAATAACATGGGCAATATGGTTATTGCAATGTTTCTAGCCCAAGCCTAAGGCATAAGTATGAAATCTTACAGAAAAGCTTTCTACTGTAAAATGCTAAGTTCGGTTTTCAACTTTGAGTATACTGGACAAAGATTTTCCAGTGCATGCACATCAAATACTCATGCTTTCTTCACATACTTTATGAAAGGGCATCTTTTACAACAAAAACTAATGATAACTCATACTGTCAAAATGTTTCTCTATACTGAAGTGAGGGAAAGAAAGCCAAGTTGTCACTCCTTTCTAATTGTGTGTGTCTGGTACTTTCTAGAACAAGGGTCAGCAGCCTACAGCACATGCACAGATTTAGCACACAGCATAGAACAAAGGTTGAGTGGGGTCAGGAACCAGGAACAAGTAGAATCTCAGAAAGGCAGCAGCTCCCAGGTTTTAACTCCTGGTTTCCAGCAGCTGCTCCAGTGATCAGCTAATAAGCAGTGACTGGCTCTTCTGAAGGTATGTTCACTCCATCCTTTGGCTTTGGCACAGTGATCTGCCACTACAGTGCTGAGTGCCCAACACATGTTGCAGCCACTGAACTGTGGCACTTTCCCTAGTTTTGCATTCCTGCTCTGGAAAAGCAGAGTTAACAGATGGGCCATCTCTTCATTTAACTGCTCTTGAGCTGGAACTTGCTCTGCATTCCTTTCAATGTCTACAAGCAAACCAGGCCACTCTATACTGACAGAGTGCTATCAGTATTGATAAATACAAAATATAGCTTGCCTTTTGAAGGACCCCCCCAGTATTTCCAGATACATGCCAAGAAATCACTGTATGTATCAAACGCTGAGCTGTGCAGATCCATTACTCTAGCATTTGTCCTGTATTCTTCTGTAAAAAGCTCTACAACTATACATATTTAAACAGCTCAACTACCTCCTTTTTTTCCCCCTAAACTCCTGAAACCACAACTAGTAAAAAAAGAGGCTTGTCCAGGAAAAAGGAACATCAAAGAATAATTAAAACTCCCTCAATTTTGAAGTCAGAAACATTTACTTTACTTGTATAAAGAAGGCAAGATAAAAATATAGTCAAGCATTGCCAATATTTCTGCCAATGCTTTTAGAATAATGCTGAACTCGGGGCAAAATAACTCCATCAGTCATTTTTCTGAGAAGTTGCAAGGATTAAAGCTCCCTCTCTATTTTTTTAATACTTGGGAGATATTCAAATGCAACAAAAAAGTGTTTAAGCTGGACAGAAAAGCTGTTTAAGCTGTTTTCTTTGCACACAGTAAAATACTGGTAATAGAAAATATAAAAAAAAAAAAAGACTACTCCTGTATAATTTGAAGTTCAACCAAAATATTCTATTAAAATGAAAACAGAGAGAACTTTTACTGGTGTGTGAAAAAGCAATCACTCTGTACAGTGTAATGCTGGTAAACAAAATGTTACTATTTTCAAAACCAGCAGTAAAGAAAGCAATTGCTCTTTGATATCAGCCTGCACATTGTGGTGGATGGCTCTGATTCAGTCCAAGCCAATAATTTACATCCAGAATTGTAGTGTCCTAGAACTAAAAATTGTGGAAACAATTACAATATTAACATTTTCTACCAATAAATATGAAAACTGAATGTGTACATCACTTGCTCTGTACACTATGTTAAGTACCATAAAACTCTAAAATTAGAAGTTCTAAGTTATATTCAAAATTAAGACAGTAATACTCTATGATCCAAAAATAACAGATGAGAAAAATTAAATAACAAATAAGAAAATTATTTACTGACAAAGTAAGTGTTTTGTTTTCCACATACCACTCCAGGTTCAAAGCCCAACATTTTGTGAAGTTTCAATTAATCAAAATACTTACAAGTCACGAATTTTTTAAGATTGTTATTTATAGCTGCTCTTTTTCAGCACAATTGTTACCTGAGATAGGTAAAATTTCAGCCAACCTAATATTAGCAACATCAACCATGCTATGAAACTCTCACCATTTACTGACCCAAATCTTACCTTCACCCTTTTAAGCTTGAACTGTGGCAGCTGAAATGCAAATGCAGGTCAGCTGCTGTTGTGGCTGCTACATCATGGTAAGTTCTAGCTGAGGTGAACTGCTGAATGATTCTTAAATGGTGTCAACTGGAGTTGTCAGGAGATCATAAGCCAGAGCCCCAAGCAATTTGATTAGAATCAGAGAGTAACTGGATTAGCAGAACTACTGAATTACTGTTTGATGAGCTGCACAATTCATGTGAATCTTCACAGCACTGCTGGCTCTCAACAGACTTGCGACAGGAATTACCATTCACTCCTTCACAAGCTAGGCAACTCAAACCTCTTTTTATACAAACAAGATATTTGTGCCAAGGTTTGCATTGAAACCAGTGAAAAAAATCAAAACAAATTATGCCCTGATCTAGCAATTCAGTAACAATGCTTGCCAACTCTTAAGTCCTCATTATTTTTTTCTTCTTTCATTTTAATCAACCGGCAAAGTTGGGAGATACTCTCTCCTAGAGGCAAGGTGCAATCAGGCAGCTGGTGGTGGTACCTTGTCTCTGGGAGAGGTGAAAGACTTACAGAGCCCAGCACACAAGAAATGCCAAGTTCAGTGAGAAAAGGGCAGGAACTGTACATTTGGCAATGCCTTGCCTTTCCGGGAGCCTGTTTGCCACCTCTGCTGTCACACAGCAGCCTGTAACACTGAGAAATAGCATACACTGAAGGCAGACAAACTGTTCTCAAGTGGCTGCAGGGAGCAGGTCCACTGAGATAAGCCATGTCTAGTACTTTTTGATCATCAGATACTGGCAGAATGCTTCTGCCAGGGCAGGCCATGCCCCAAACTTCTCTCTCATATTCTGCAAGATGCAGGGGTGCCTATTCAGGTTTTAGTCATACTCCAGGCAAAGCTAAAGATTCCTTGTAATTATGGCTGGCTGGACTTCCTGTCAAGAATTATAGTGAATTAAATAAAGAAACACAGCTTTTGGCTTTCATGGTAAATGTCCAATAAACATTTAAAATTAACATTTTTTGAAGTGCCAAAAGGGTTTCTTTTGCTGTTCCTTTTTTGACATGAAGTTGATCATTTGTAAATTTCAGTCAAAAAGCTTAGATTCCAGACTCACAAGCTTTAATGTAGGTTTTCTTATTTGTAATGACCAAAATGCAACTTGAAACAAGACAACTACAGTGATATCAACTCAGCTATGAAACAGGATTGCAGGAAGAGCTTTATCTGCCTCCATCCCTACAATTATTCCAATGCAGAAAGATGGAGTAAGTTATGTTACTATTTATAGTGAAAGGAAATGATAAATATGAGTGTTTAGTAAATAGTAGGCAATAGAAAAAATACAGTAATTTGGAGTTATGTCTTCACTATTATCTAGTAATTCACAGGTGGCATGTTACATCTGTGTGCTGTATTTTATTTGACATGTTCACAATCCTTTTTAAGTCAGTCACAAATTCAAACACAGTTAGCAGGGTATTTAATAAAAACAGATTTATAAAACTATTACTGAGTGAAACAGCATTTCACCTACTAAATTTTTCTAATACAAAACCAGCTACTCAAATCAATAGAGGAAGAAAAACAATAAATAATGCAACTATGAGAAAATAATTGAGATGTTATCAAAGCTACAAATACATCAAACATTTCTGATGTTATCAAAATGCACTCTACATTCTTTTTCCCTTTTTTTCCCTACCGTCACAAAACCTCTCCTGATATCTGCAGTTCCTAATAATTTATTCTATAAATACAGCTCAGTTGACTAAGGCTGCAATGTGCTAAGATGCAGTAGCGTTTCAAATTCATACATGAAACAATTTGGAAGCTTCCCCCAGGCACTGGCGGCTGCGGCTCCCGCTGCTCCGCTACCCACAATCCCCCCATTTACCTGCTCGCTGGGCTGCCTCAGCCCCGATCAGGAAGTGGTAAAGCTGATCCAGCTTATCAGGCTGTTCCTCCAGGGACTTCTCATGCCATATGGCTGACCCAGGCCCTGCAGCCTCCCTGAAGGCATTCCACTTCTGGATCAGAGTGAGGAGCTCAGAGAAGGACTTGTGATAACCCCGGCGCAGCATGTCTATGCAGATGTTCTTCTTGTATGAATTCCTGTAACTGGGAATAAGAAAGGGAGATTTTAAGCCTTTAAACCTGTATTCTGTTCTCCACCTTACCAAATAAGTGCCGATAACTACAAAAGCTTTCAGGAAGAGACCTCTGCAGTTCAGCAGCAGGGAGTGGGTATTATTTCCCCCGCTCAAAACGAGATCTGCTAAAATCTGCAGATCTGCAGATTGCAAATGCCATACCCAAGGGAAGCAAACATGGCAATAATCAACAAATACCAATATATACATTGAAAACACAGTCAAAAACACACCGGTATTCTTTAGCTGGTATTTGGTAGAAAAGGCTGACTGATGGGAAACCCCCCCCACCTTTACATTAGTTGATGGAAACACAATGAACCCTTAGTTTGCTTTAAGACACCACACAGGGAAAATTGAGGTTCATGTCAAAACAACATACATGTTGTTATATACAACATTGCTATTATATGTTATATATATATAGCTATATTTTATATGTATATATTGTTATATGTATACATCAAAGAGTTTTGCTTTAAGATGGGATGGCTTGGCTTAAAATTTTCAAACAAATGCTATGCCAGACACACAATCATTAGATATTGTTTTCCTTCTGCTTAGCATATAACTTCAGCTGATTTAGTAATGCAAAAGTTTGATAATTTCTCCCTAATTTTACAATCAAACGATGTTATGATGAATTTTTATTAAATTGAGTGCCTTCATAAACTCTGATAAGATATACGTATCAAAAAGCTGTGGAATCAAATATTATCAAGTAGTAATACACCTTTGGAGGTATTATTTATGGAAATAATCAAAAAATTTCTTTTATATGGCATGAAACAATCATTGTGTCCTACTCTGGAGAAAACTATGAGTCCAATGGGACTGCAGCGCAAAGGTACAGATGTAAAGGCTTGTAGGGATAGTTGTCCAGTCTGGGAAAATCAACCTTTACCCCAGTAAAATGGCAAGGACCCAGATGTGTTACCTTTATCTTGTATATTCCATTAAGATTACAAACTGTTTTCAAGACTGTCCTTTTAGATTAAAATCCATTTAAATTTAAATTATCTCAGCTTTAAAATAAATATGGAATTCTGAAAAATGAGATTTATAGTGTATGTAATAAATTCAGGTGTAATAATAATAGCCCAATGAAACTAATACTTTGATCTTAAAAAGAGCTACTGCAATTCTTTAACAATGTTGAAAAGATGGGAGTGATGTGAAAAACTTCTTAGCTAGATGTCAATAAAATAGATAGCAATGTAAGATATAGGAAGCAAATAATCTGCGTTATTTCATATTTGACATAATTAAAATCTCTTACTACACAGATGCACATTAATCCTTCACATGTATTTTTCACATTTCAGTTGCAGAACTGAGCATAAAAATATTAAATAATACTGATACAATTTAGACCAGACAGTACTGAATTTGTGTTTAAAATATAAATAGATGTCTTTTGAGATTGAAAATCACACATTGGTCACACAGATAGGGAAAAAGTTATAACTATTTTGTTCCATAAAAATTTGCAACATTTATCTTATAAAAGAATATGAAAAATATGTTTAAACACTTAAGTTTTAATTTGCTAGAATATGTTATATTTGACATATACCAAATGTACAGTAGATAGCTTCAAAACACTGAAAAGATACTATGCTAATACCATGCAATGTATTCTCTATTTTTTATATGGAATACCTTTTTCTTTACTGTTTAAAAATTCTATGTAATCAGAAAAAATCCTGAAGAGCATAGGTAAAAAATTCCTACCAACTTCCAAAGGCCTAGGACTGAATTCTACAGTAATATAACTCAGAGAAGTGGAATAACAATCTGCATAGCAGGCACACACATGCCTGTTTATTTATACTATTTGATCTATATATGCTTGTGTGTGTACATGCGTTAGATCAGGAGATGTATTGGAAGTAAACAAGGAAGTAGTGCTAAAAGATCTCAGCAGTCACTACCCAAAATGTCATTCAGGTAATTTTTAACACTCACTGAGCACAGAACCGGTATTCATACAAATAGAAAAACTGTGTCCATGTTATTTTCTGTAGACTGATGTATTTTACTTGAAGTCAAAGCACATTTTCCCCACAAGAAAGCACTATTAGCAAACCAGTACACGAAAACAAAGCATATAGTAAAACATGTAATTATTTAAAACCAGGGTCAAGAGTGTTTTACTAAATCCCATTCCAATTAATGGAGAAATTGAAATAATGCTGAGGTAATCCTACTGTGCAGAGCACATTTTTTTCTGAGGCAAAGAAGACTGATTTTAGCACACAAGCAATGAAGCTATCTACTGTAAAACCCTTCAAATTTAGTGGCATAAAAATAAAAGTCATGTCAGTTATAATGCACAAAGCACACAGTAATAACATGATTGTTTCCTTAAGTTTCTGTAATATATAAGCTACAAGTGACTGATCATACACACAGAGTAAAATTGGGCAAGAGATTAATGGTATTAGGGGGATAAATGGTAATTATATCACCTAAAAGAGCTTGACACTGCAATGAAATCTAAAATAGTTACAGTTATCAAAGTGTTTCCAGATGAAAATTCCAGGGTCCTTTTTCCCCCCATGAGACACTCCTTTTGAACAGAGGCATGGTGTAGGTAAGAGCAGTAAACTTCATGATATCTTGTGATAAACTATAAATCCTCAGCTCTCCAAACACCTTCTGTCCTGCTTTTGATGATGTTATGCAGCATTCCATGTGCTTAATCTGAGATTAGGCAGAACAACTCATGTTTTAGATAACTAAAGATTACTTGATTTCTAATATCAATATCAAAACATCATACAACATCATGGAAGTTGGTTCCTTCCAACTCAGGATATTCTATGATTCTGTGATTTATTTTATAAAATCCCACTGTTAGCATTAGTGTAGTATGTTTCTACATTAATAAGCAATCTTAAACTAAACACTTTCGAATCTTGCTACCTAATAAATTATGATTCATTGTGAAACAAGCAAATTTGTTTTTCTGCATTCGTCCGCGCTGACTTGAGGTTTCCTATGAACAATTATGTTACTTCCAGGAGCGAAATGAGAGAAGACTGCCTGCCCTTTACTGTACTCAGAACGGAGCCGTTCCCGAGGTTTAATGGTCTCTGGGGGCATCTACTGGAAATGTGGGAAACTGCAGGCAGGATGCGCGCATCCCGGCGCAGAACAAAGGGCCCCGGCCGTGCCCCGGCACAGCGCACAGGGCGAGGGGCCACCAAGGTGCTCGCCTGGCCCGCGCGGTCGCCTGCAAGCCATGGAATGTGTCGGACCAGAGTGAGCAGACAGCTCTGTAAGGTCAGCCGGCTTTCATTTTGAAACAGAATGTGACGTGACTGCAAACCCGAAGTCCTCCCTCCCCTAGGGTGATTATGAGATCATGCCAGAAAAAAAGGTTTCAGATGATTTTTAAAAAGCAAACTATTTTTAAATGAAATTTGGAGCTCTGTGTATTTATGGTTAAAACAAAGATACCAATTAATCTGGTTTTAATTTAAAGCAGAATTGGTTTGGGTTTTCTCATCCATGAAACTCAGCAAATGAAAACCACAACACTTACCGCAGAGACAGGTGATTCTAAGAATCCCCCGATCATCTGCCTGTGCACTCATTTCTGTCATTGCTGATACCCTGTGATGTTGCTAAATGTTTATTTACACAGGCTGGGCAATGAGCTCCAGGTGAATCTGATCCTACACCAGCAGTTACTGTGATGCAGTGCTGCACCAGAAAGTGCTGAAAAATTCTGTGAGCTTCTGAGAGTCTCTGTGTCATGACTGGGGTGGTGATGTGTCACAAGAGTTTTCAGTACCAAATAAATAACCAAAGTTAAAGTTGCCATTTTAGTGGCACCTTGGTACAGGTGACCATTTTGTGCCGTGTAATATCACATGGGTGGAAGGAGCTACTTATCGAATGTGGATCTGTGAGCTTGAAAAGGCACTGCTGTTAACACTGTGCTTAATATAAGTATACTCAGATATTGCTACAGACATTGAAATTTTTTCCTAAACTATACGGCTACTTCAGTAATTTTCTTTCTGCATTATCATTGCTGATACAAAACAATCTGGAGTCATGCTGAGAAATCACGGAAACCTGATTGTAATCTGCCTTTACCAGTGCAAGAAGAATAAATAGTAAATGTTCAGTGAGATTAATGAAATCAAACTGTTGTTCCAGTCTCAAGGACTTTCCTGTATTATGGCATTGCACTTTTACAAGATCCTTAAGCAATGCTGGGAGATCAGGACACCCCAGCACCTCACAACATTCCCTTCAACTTAAAATCCTCCACAATAAGGTTATTTGCATTCTACCCTTTTAACTTAAAGAGAGGTCAGAAAAAGGAAATTAAGAGGCCAAGAGGCAGGAACTGGTGTTAGAAATAATCAAAACAGTCAGTATAGCATAACAGAATCATTTACCAGGAGCTTAATTCTCTATGCCTCCTGTCTGATGTGGTCAATTACAGACAGCCAAAATAAGTCCAGAAGACTACTATATTCAGAGGGCAGATTTATATATATATCTATATTTTATATTAGGTTTCATATATTTTGATTTTGTAGGGCTTAACTAGTACTTCCAGTAAATTCCAGCTGCTGATTACAATACAAGTAGTTGTATTGTACTGTAGCAATCCCATTTTGTAAAGAACAAAATGGCATGGATTAAACAACGATAGTATATAAAATATTAAAACGTACTTCCAGTGTAAAATAATTACTCTACCAATTATTATAATGTTTAAAAACTGTATTCAAATAGGTTTCATCCACTTGGGATTTGCTTCTGCAGTTGGCAAGCCAATGACTGATATAAATGCCTTAGATAAGCATCAAAAATTATGAAAAAATAATAAAGATATTTTTGGTTATGTTTATTTAAACAAATTTATTTTACTTCCTCCCCATTTTCTGTCTGTAAATCTACAAGAAAATTAAAATTACATAAAGTCTGCAAATACTTAGCTACTTTTTGCTTAACCTATATGCAAAAAAGCCACACATAAACATGGGAATATCAAAATTTCCTCCCTAAAATTTGAAAAATATATGCATTAAGTAAAAACAAATATAGTACATAAAATACAAAAAAGCCAAATATGCTGTAAGAATTTATAAGTTCAGGCTGCTCTGCCTAGGAATTGAAAGAGGAATTACTATTTAGTTATAGCTGGACAGCCAAAAAACAGCAGTTTAACAGCACTGGTGACCCGTGCCCAAAATGAGTTAAAGTTTGTGCAGGGAACTGTTGAACACAGAAGGTGCTCATGCAAACACTTGGCAAACATGGAAGGTGAGGATTTGCCTTTAGCACCCAGGTTCCAGTGGTGTCAACCCCTGTACTCACACTGCTGCTGTCAACACTGCCATGTCCCTGGGCTGCAACCCACCAAAGGTGGGCACACAGCTAACTGAAAAATACATCCAAGTCCTGTGCTATCCCAATTCTCGGTGAAAATTTATTCACACAAGTATTTTGGTAAGTCAAGCCCTCATATGGTCCAGGCACTCAGCGCATTTCAGTACCATGTACTGCTACTGATACAAAGCTATTTAACTGCATCAGGGCACAGCCTCTTTAATCCTGCTTTAAAGACTGTCCGTTTAAATACTTTTCTTTTAATGAAATATTTACTGCATGGTAATATGTTAAATTGTAGACTATAATCTCATTAAAAAAAGATATGACAGTACAGTAAATGCCATTAAGCAGTAATAGACAGCTTACACTTCAGAATATTTTACTACTAAGGCTGAGTGTTAAATTACATTGGGGTGGGGTGCCTGCTTTTTAATTCCAAATTACAAACTTGAAATAGCTAATATCCTATTAGCTATAAAATAAAAAAATCCACAAACTTCCAAAATGTTATAAAAAGGATTCCCTATTCTAATTATAAATAAAAAATATTGCATGACAATTTTTACACATCATGGGAGGGAAAACCATCACTTGGAATTGACTTGTAAAAATACAGATTTTTTAAAGAAGAAAAGCTTTATGGATCTATGTATCCAGAACTATTAATAGAAAGATGAAAATAAAACATATATAAAAAAGAAGAGGTGTAGGTACTTCATTCAATATCTATATCTATCTATCTATCTATCTATATATATATAGTACATATATATATCTTGTATGTATATGTATACATATCTTGTATATGTACAAGAACTTCCAGCTTCAGCAATGCAGTGTTTTTCATCTGCTGCCTCAGTCAATGGATTGTTGTCAAACCACACTTTAACCTAAATCATGCAATCAAAGGGGGATGCACACCCTGTCAGTAGCATCCCACAAAGAACACATATATTGAACTCACTTCCTTTTGTTCAAAGCTACATAAAATGAAAAATTAATCAATTATAAACATCAAAGGATGACACATAAAAAGTGTTTTAAAATGAATGTAAGCAATAATGAAGAGTCCTCATTAACCCAGAAAATGGAAATATAAATTTAGCAATGAACTTTTGAAACATTCTGTCCCTAATCATAATGCAAAGAAAACACTAAAACTAAAGATAGAAGTTATACCCTTATAAAAATATTAATCTCACAAAAGTACACGCACCTGTAATTATTTCCAGAATAACCAGAAAAAAAATTATCTTCATTAATCTTTCCACTTTTCTTTCTAAATTAATAATGTTCCTTAACCAAAAGTAATTCCAACCATATTTTATGGACTACTATTTATCAAAATGAAATTCTCAACTTCCCTCTTTTATTTCAGAGCTGACCTGGTGGTCTAAGAGCTAGAAACATGTGAGTTTGGAATCCTTTCTATTTGACTTGCATGACATCAAAGCAGTTGTTAAATTTCTCTTCAAGTTTCTGTTACAATGTGCAGGACAGATAAACATAATTATTTCTGTATCCTCTCAAGCTGCTGTTACGAAATATCATAAAACCCTATACAAGGCTCTGCATTTATTGCAGTATTGACATGAACAATTCCCACAGTACTTTTGCTTTTGTTTAGGAGATATCTTATTCAAGTCCCCAGCTGAATTTACTCAGTAGGATAAGGACAAATAGACCACACAGAGATTGAGAAGAAAGGAAAAGCGAGGATTTTACACAATTCAGGATTCACTGTGAAAATTATTAGGAAGTCATGACCGTACCAAGGCAGATTAGACAATCTTTCTTTATCTCAGCCTCTTTTTGGGTGTTAGAGATGCTCCACCTTTATGGAGTGTTTTAAAAAAAGAAGTCAGTTGTGTACTACTTGTACATTATCTTCAGTAGTAAATATTGTTGAACTACTGAGAAATGAAAGCACTAAAAAACTGTAAGACCAAACTTAGTAAAAACAACAAGTTACATAAAAAAGGAAAAACTTCAGCTCACTGTGTTCTTCTTTATTAAAGTATGTCATGTATTTTATCTTTGCAAGAGTTTGATGAGTTTTTGCAAGTAAAATTCTGTTTCCTCTATACTTGCTAATAGTCATGAGAATCTGTAGTTTGCACCTTCCCATTAAAAATGTATTGTATTTTTTGAAATTATTCACCCCGCCTTTTATCCAGATCATGTCTTTGAAAGGAGGAAGTAGATAATAAATGGAATAATTCATGATTTCCCATTAAATATGAAACTTTCTTTTGCAGAGTTTAGAAAATGAAGTTCTACATAATGTACAGAAGTTGATTAGAACTTTTTTTAACCTTTTCAAGAAAAATCTTCCACATTACACAAATGCACAGAGAAGTTTCTTTAGGAAAGGCAAACCATTTGCTTCCTACACAGTTCTGTTCTTCAGATCACTGCCTAATTACACTAAATAATATGCTTATCAGGCCCAAAATTCACAGAGATCATTCATTTGACCAAAAAGAATGTGTGCCTCTAAGTTCTAAAATCTCTTTTTGAAAGTTGTTTAATAAACATTGAATCCTGGTCCTGGCAAGTGAGATTGTTAGGAATTATTCAGACTGAAAAAAATACATATTTAAATAATATTGTGAAAAGAATTTAAAATTTATCATCTAACTCGCTAAGTGACTTGTGCCATCTCCCTTTCCACAACCAGCAGGGAGTTTGGGACAGAGTGCCTTAATTTAAAATTTCTTTTACCATGAAAGGATAAATTTCTCTGGTTCTGATTTAACCTCTTCCACAGTGTTTAGTATCTAAAAGTGAAGAAATACCTTTATAAAATGTAAATGCATTTACACAACATTCCACCAGTTTTCAACCAGAGTAATGTGGACAAAGAGGGCCATAAGGTGCTTACAGGTCCTGTCTAAAGACTGACATCAGGAAGAACAGCAAAATCTTGCTAGGACTTAACATGAAAGGGAAAAAATTACTTCTTTCTCTGTTTGCTGCTATGTCCTTGCCTCCCTCCCTCTGTCTCCACAGCGTTGTACATAGAAGAAATGGAAGCAGCTTACTGCAGCGCATCACTGGAACCAAATACTGTGCAATCAAGGGCTGAAACACACAGGAAAAGCCAAATCTGCACCTAGACATTATCTGTCTGCATCCCAAATTGCCTTTTGCAAGCTTGCTAGTAATAGCAGATGCATCTCGTCCTTCCTTGCCTTAATCCCATAGCAACAAGGTATTTTCCTTACCCTTTTTCTTGGTAGTGCTCCTCTTCTGTTCCTTGAGATCCTCACTTATTAACAGAGAAATGGTCAAATCTACCCTACAACACAAAACCCCCATGCCTAGACTAAGACCCTTCAAATTGGGAAGCCCCAGTAAAAATTTCAGGTAGAGAAAAAGAAAATATGGCACTATGTCAATGAAAAAAAGGTCTCCATCTATTTTATGAGTAACCTAAGAAATCACCTTATTAATTTATGTAATAGAGGTGACAGTTCTAAGTATGGGTTAATCAAATCCCCAAACAGCTTTTTATGTTCAGCTTCCTTAAAGCACTGGTCCTTCAATGCAAAAGACCAGAATACAGACAAATAAAGAAGCAAATGAATTAAAAACTGAGTACTGAAACTCTCATGATTGAAATAACTTACAAACAAAGGACAAGGTCAGAAAAATCCCAGTCTAATAGTACGGCTTACTAGTCCATCATGGCTATGATGAAAATACAGAACAAACCTTCATAGTAGGTCTTCTCCTCTCCATCAGCCCACAAATTGCATTTTTTTCCCTCAGTGAACTCTCCAGATCATCCTGGCCTCTAAGTCAGGCGAGGAGGTTTCTCTGTCTTTAGTCCTGGAGGACAGATAGGGCTGACTACTCAGAGATCACTGGTAGAAGACGTACGGATATAGGAAAGAAATAAATTATTTCCACAAACTCCTCTAACACTTAATCCCTCATAAATTTTCCCACATCTTTTTTCCTTAACTCTACTTAGCTTATGCTAACACTGAAAAGAGCAGAAATTTCGAGAGGGTAATAAATAATTTGTCTCTGACTGAAGAATGGAAAAACAATCTTTTTTCAGATAGTCCCAACAGAAGTTTTAAAATGGATGCCAGGTCACTTCTGTTCTGCAGTTTCCTGTAAAAATGTTGCCTCAGGAATCAGCCTCTAAGACCTCTACCTCATCCTTTTTACAGCTTTCAAAATTCTATAGTTCTGCAGTGTGGGATTGAGTGGTAAATTATGTGTCTACATTTGAGCTCGTCACCCTACAATCTCTCTATAAGCAATGGAGAGAAACAGGTGCTTCAAAAGTATCATTCACCTTATTCTAAAGCACTTGTCTGGATCCCAAAAATGCAGCTAAACTAATCACACGGCTGGGGTTATTAACCCGGATCAATCAAACTTGAAAAGTGAAAGCCCCTCTGCTCTTTTTGCAGGGAGTTTACAGAAGCTATTCTTCACTATATTCATCACTCATCACTGCTAGAGCAGAAATTTTATGTGCCATTTTGCAGCCAACAATCTGAAAAGTAGTTTAATGATCCACCTTCCCAGTATTGGCAGAGATAGCCAACAACTGCTCTGGGAGACACAGCACACCTGAGAATTGAATCTTTTGCCTTTTTCTGTTTCAGCTAATCCTACAGTGGGCCAGCCATTGGAGAATTCTAAGCAGAACAGCCCACTGTATCTCAAAAACATCTGACAGAATGCGTATAAGAGAATGTTGTCTCCTGCCTGAAAAAATTCATCTCAGCGCCTGTCTTTACTGACACAGATTTATCAAGCAAGTTTTCCATAATGCACTGACCCACCGCTCACGAGACAGAAAACACAAATACAAATTTTCTGCCTACCTAAGTAGGCCTTTACCATCTCTATTATAATTTAGATTTCATTTGACCTTGAGCACCATAGAACTCCATCATCCAACTCAAATGTATTTAAAAGACATGTAGTATCATCACTAATGTAATTATTTTTTTGGTTACAGCTAAGCAAAGCTATTCCTCTCATCAAATACATTTCAAAGTTTCTCCTTCTATTCTTCAACTCTTTTTTGATGACATGCTCCTCTTTCAACAATTTTCATTTGTATGAAGAGGAGAAAACTGTTACTTGATCTTTCTGGCCCTGACAAAAAAATCAGGAAACAAGAATGACAATATCAAATTGTGGCCCATTTTAGGCTCTAAACTAATTTGAAGATTCAATCCTGAAATCAATCTCTTCATGAAAAATGCTTTACCTCACAGTTCATCATGAACTTCTTGACTCCTGGTTCAGTCATATGAACTATTTTTAATTTTTACTGCAACTTGATTTTGAGCTGTTAGTGACTTGGTGAGTCAGGACTAAGAACAGAAAGTATCAAGGAAAGCACACTGAAGGCCACAGGAGTCAGCCAACCTCCACATACAAAAGCCCGCTTCTGTGACAAGAAAGCACCCACAATCTGCATTAATGAACTTTTGCTTCTTTTCCATTTCCAGATCCTTGCATCACATTCACTTTTTATTTCAAGTTAAAGTCTTTGAGAAGAAAGCAAAACAAAATCAATGAAAAAACAAAGCAATATCCTGTTTTGATATAATTAAAGTACTATCTTTCTTAAGCACTATTTTTTCTCCCTTGTCTATCATATCAACCTGGGACAAAAAATTATAACAAAGAAAAATGAAAAAAACTCCTCATTTTTCCACAGGAAAAAAAAGTATTATATCATGAACACATTTAATGGAATTCTTCTCTATTGCTGAAATTTGGAACAGATGACAATATTTTACAATACAAGAATAACTGCAACATTTTTCCTTCAATAGTTCATCTCAATTTTAAGGAATATTATGAAGGATAGAATTTTAGGGAAAAAATTTAAAGAATATTGCTCTTTTCCATAAATGTGATACTACCTATACACTCCTTTATGTAGAAGATAATAAACTTGTTGTTTGCCTAATGTACACTTAAAAAAAGGATATTTAATATTAAGCAGAAGTGTAGGTACAAGAATTTGTCTTGATGCAATGATCACTGGCATATTAAGTTAAACTCCATATTAAACAAAAGTACAGATATTTATATGTCATAGGAAGAAAATTCAGTTCTTTTATAAAGAATAATCTGCTTCTGGGATGGAAACAATATTGAAAAACTACACAGCATATTACAAGCCATCTCTCATATTTTTAAAATAATAATACCCACTGCCTGCTGAGACACACCAAGCACTACACTGATTTCAGTAAGATCATTTATAGATATGGCATTGCCTTACTTAATAAATTTATTTTAGATTACATTTGATGCATTTAGTCTTTCTAACTAGATTAGCATAGTACTAATGTAACTGTGTAGTTAGTTTGCTACCTTTTGTTTGCTCTCAAATGATTTTATCAAGGTTATGGAAGAGCATTAGTAAATTATATATATAGAGAGAAATTTAATAACTGCTGATTTATTATCAAAAGCTAAAATTCCAAGAAGAATTAAATGCACAGAACATGAATGTAACCTTTTAAAGTAGGTACTTTAAAAATCTACATAGAAGTAAACCAGAATACATATGATATTTCAGTTTAATCTTTGAAGAGGCTTTGGTAACTTTGGAAATCCAGCCTCCTACAAAACTGTAAGGGAACTCCACTTTTACAGGTATTGCAGAATAGATGATAAAATTCTTACTTCATTGTGGATGCCCTTGCTGGTTTCCTTTTCAACAACGTTCAGACTCAGGGTCTGGATACAAAAACTTCACTTAGGAGGACTTTTTGCAATTTTTTTTTTTGTTTGTTCGTAAAATGCACTTTGAAACCCCAAGGCTTTCCTAAAATGGCAATGACTTCCTGTGTAATCACCTCAGAGAGAACAATACTTGTGTCCCTGGCATGGTGTATGGAAATCCACTGGGGCTGAGGACTGAAACAACTCCCTGGGAAGGCAGCTCAGACTGTGACAACTGTAATGAGCAGAGCAGCCAGTTCCACAGTTGGCATGGAACCAGGGGGACAGTAAGGGAAGGTGCTTATTTTGTGCTTGCTCCCTGAGGTCTGATACTTGCAGTAATTTTCTAGATTTCAACATGGAAGTTTTTAGGGAAGGTTTGCAGGCACATTCTTAGGCTAGGAAGGAGAAAAGAAACATGTTTTGCAAGAAACTAGCTGGTGGAATTCCTGCTTGACTGATAGAATGTTTTTATGCTGCGAGGGTGATTTTGCAATATTCATTGTTAAGGTGCCTAGAGCCCTTGTATATGCATCCTTTTATTATTTAAATATTGAAATAAATAAATCAGCTCACTTAAGCAACCAGCAATCCAGTTTGTTAGAATTCTTTCATTAATTTTGATGGTGCTGAACCCCAGATCTGTTAAAAGACTCCTGAAGAATAAGTCAGTCATAGTCTCTTGTAACTTATAAATGTAAATACCTCAGCTGTAAGAAATCAAAAGTTATCTAGATTTCTTTCATTCACTGGGTTTTTAAATAACTAATGGGGTGTTAAATGCTGCACCACAGAAGTCAGCACTTGGGCTTGTCTAAATAGTAATTCAAAATTACAAGAATGTGTATGTCGGTACACTCAGCTCCCACCCCAAAGGAGATATTTCACAAAGGCTCAGAAAAAAAAAGAGAAGGGAAAAGAAAAAAGGCAGCACAATATAATTAATGACACAATCTTAACAATAATGTTACAAATCTGATCTAATTGGTAAATATACAAATTAGTAAAACCAAGGAGATAAATGCTTTGATTTATTTAACATCAGGAGAAATGAAACATCATTATTTAATATCAACTTCAATTTTTAAATGCCAAGTTCCACTAAAAAGGGTAGGGCCTAGGGAACTTTAAATTTAAATTACTATGATGACTAGAAACAAAGGAATCAATAAACTTATGGATGTTAAAATACCTCGAAAAAGCCAACTTACGCAGCAGCTTCTTGTGTTGACACCCCTTTGATATTCTTCACCAAATAATCATCTATGGCATCTTTGTCTTTGATCAAATGAATCCTAAATTTAAATGAAAAAAATTAAAAGATACACTGTAAGGTGCTAACATAGACTTCTGCAGCATGCATAATATATTATTGTTGCCAAGTAGAGCTAAACACTGAAATATTGACAAAGTAATATATCAGACATTCTATAAGCAGATACAAATATCTTTTTAATTTTTGGTCTGTAGCTAGTTCAAATATTTATTTCTGAAAGAAAACAGAGGTGGTATAAGCTTTCAGGCATCTGGTTATCTGATATTTCTGTCTAAACTAGAAGAAATTGTGTATTAGTGAGATCAGTAATAACTGATTAAGCTATCCATATTTAAACTCTTTCCTAAATCAGAACCGTTACATTTTTGTATTATCAGTATGGACCAGAGTGGTCCAATGTATTTCATATTTAACTTCTTCAAAATTAAAAACAAAGGCAAATCAAGAAAAGAATTCCCAAATCCAAGTCAAAATGTTTTCCTTGGTGCAATGCAATCTTTAATACTGCTCCCAGCTTTCCAGAGATTGAGCAGCATAGTGCAAAAGGTGCTCCACTGAGGGGATAATCCAAAGGCCATCAAAATAAAGAGCAAAGTTCAGGATGCATGGATCTAGGTTTAAAATTTGAACTGTGAATCATTTCACCTTTCACTTCAGCCACCAATCTTTGCATCTCCACTCTGATACACACGAGATGCCTGGAAAGGGTAATATGCACTTACTGACTATAAGGTGTATATATAAATAGCAGTTGAGGATGTTATCTTTGTAAAAGTAATGTGAATTTATTTTTATCCTTCTGAGAAAGAGCACAAAGATTGTCTGGTTAATCACTCAAAGATAAAAGAAATTCAGCATTAGTGTTCCACATAAATCTATTACTTTGCTCTTTCTCTGTCTGTATTACACTGCTGTCTTTCATTACAGTGATGAGAGTAAACTCCTTTCATAATGTTAGCTATTATAAGCATCATGCTCCTTATTGCTCTGAGAATACCGAAGACACTTCATGAAATTCGTTTAAATGAAAACAAAATAGCTAAGCAAAGCAGGGATATTTTGACATATCTGTATTTAAAACAATGTAACAGTGAAAACTTCCCTCACAACTAGTGCCCTTAAATTTGTTCCAGAATTTGCTGCTGCTGAGTGGCACCAGCAGAGGCTTGTGTTTCGAGGCTGCACTTACAACAATCCATAGGAGTTGCTGCTGATGTACACCTTATGGATATTGCGATGAAAATTCACTTATAATCAACTCCAAAATGTATTCAATATCAAAATTTTCACACCAGAATAATCAACATTTTGAAAGATCTTTGGAAGAAGGCAGAGAAAGTCAAAGCCCCCAAATTGAAACAGTGAACTACAACAGGCAAATTCCTATCAGCTTGCTGCAATTCAATTCACACTGCAGTTAAAAAGCATCTCAAAATGAAACAAAGGAAAGCCTGATGCCTTTCCATTGTCTTTACAAGGGTATCTTAATAAATAAATTTAAAAAAAATCAGGGGCAAGCCCCTTAGAATCATATACAATTTAAAATGCCACCTGCCTTACAGAAAAAGTATGAATTTCTGACCTCTGATTGGTAACACCTTCAAACTTCAAGAAAACTACAGTCAAGGGGAAAAAAAAAAGCCATAAGAAAAAAACTTGCAAATTAATTGCTGTATTACAGAAATTCTGTAATAACCTATATTGGACTGATGCAGCTACAAACATGGTCATCCATCATAAATAGTTGAGCTTACTAGAAATAACAAATGCTCATCTCACCCAGGCTTTTATTATTGATGATGCTAATGTAGGAATAACACAGAAAAGATGGGCAGGTGCTACTTAGGAAAAAATACACTAGGACATTCCATCAACTCAAGAAAATCATTATGGCTTCGTATATGCAATGAAAATAAAAAACATTAAAATTAATTAATTAATGTGAAGAAAAAAGACTGTGACTTGGAGTGGACATTGTTTCTTTTTACAGGATTGAGATGAGGATGGCATTAGCTAAAAGACACCGTTTATTTTCTTCCAGAGGTTGTCAGTTGCCTTTTCCAAGCTGCTTTATCCTTGTTTCTCTGGTGTTTCCATAATGACTCACAGTACCTCATAAAGTATACAAAAAGAGTGTACTCCACCTGTAAGTTGGCTCCTATTTAATTTTAAATCACTCAGTTGTTAACAAGAAATCCATTTTAATCCAATGGACACCTTATTTTTTTTTCTTTTAATTGCGGAACTTTCCTACGAGAGAATTTCCTTGCCTATGATTTTTGTAGTTTTAAATATTGTAAAAGAGCAAACAAAATTTGTCACCTCGGCACAGCTGACTGAAGCTGTTCAGAGCAAAAATGATGCTTTGAAAGAGAAGAGGTACCTACCTTGCAAACTCTAATGGGGAGCAAAGAGGCTGCTCTATGAACTTGGGATGTTCCCCTGGGCTTTGGAGAACCGCTTGAGGCAACACGTTCATTTTAACTAAAACAAACAAAGAAAACCAACATTACAGCAATGTAATTACCTTCACAGCAATGTGGTTTCTTTTCCTTCTCATGCTGCTTCCCAGCCCCTTCTCTGTCATTTCCAGTGCATTAAAACCCAACTCCAGTTCCACACAAATCGCAGCATTACTTCAGTAGGACACAACACAAAGGAATGGTCATTATTTAACTTTCCATGGATTTCTCTCTTTCACTGAGGTGCTTTTGATTTCCATGGGAATAGCTGATTCAGGTACCAATACCTGCATGGGATTCCCCTGACTTACTCTCATTTACTTCCTCAAGCTATCTAGGTCCAAGTACTGATAATATTTAAGTTAATACACAACATGAGCAGATGATGGAATACACAGCGTGCAAAGCAACGACAAGCACTGTGTTAACGTTCAAAATCCTACATAATCATAGTAGAAACAAGCTTTTGAAGGAAAAAATGTAAGTAATGCTATACTTAAAAAGACAGGGTTTTATTTAAAACAAAAGCCAAAAGCCTCACAGTTATTTAGAATCGTCTAGCTTGTCATCTTGAAGTACATAAATGCTAATAGGACTTTTTTGTCATATAGAGCTACTGTGTTTTTTCCCCAAGTATTCAGTCTACACTTCCTACCATTAAAGTTGCAGCTGCCAGTTCCTTCATTTTGCATGTCTGTGATCTGAGGACGTTAGCAGCAGGAGCACCCTTACTTTTAAATTTGGTTTAATGTAGGTATTGCATGCCCTGCTGGTAGGCCTGAAGGCATAAACTTTTAATAGGGATGGAAAAACAGAATATAATAAGAGGGGGGAAAGAATTTAACTATTTGCTACATTTAGTGAAAAGAAATTTATTTTTTGGGAAATAGGTATTAGATATGAATCAATTTGTTACTGAATGATCAGCATCAGACTAGAAGATATTTTATATATTAGCCTTTCTGGGATCAAAAGCCATTTCATTGATGCAGTATTTTGCTGTGGTTATATTGAAGTAATTCTTAAAATTGTGTTACTTAGAACTGAATAATAAGGAGAATTATGGTTTGAAAGGATGACAGGATAGGATATTTCTCCTAAGTCATTCTTTTGGGACCTTGTACTAATGATAACATTTTTTATAGAAAGGAAAAAGATATTCTTTATAGATAAACTGGTCTGCAAATAGAGGCTGCAAAATTTAACAGAACTGTGTTGTAGAAAACAAAAAATCAATAGAACAAAAAACAGATGGGTAATTCATCACTATAAAAGATTACACTTCTCAGAGAGAATGACAGGATTGTATACAAAAACTATATAGAAAGGAAAATCCCTTTTTAGGAAGAAGCTGTTCAGTGAGACATAGTAATTAAACTTTGGAACAACAATATTGAAGCCCAGAGAAGATGCAAAGCTTTCTACAAGCTTCTTTGTTGTGAGGTATTAAGTGGGAAAACGAACACTGCCATGCCTTATTGGAGGCTGAGGAATTTGGCAAGGCAGAGGGGCTGACTGCAGCTCTGGGGCAGAAAAGGGGGGGGGGGGAAATAGCTGAAAGGAGACCCCCATAGAGTCACTGCAGCCATGGAAAGCTATTGATAGGGAGCTGTAATTTTGGGACTGCCACAAAGCACCTGGCTGGAGCACATGAGAAGTCCTTGCTGGCTCACACACTCCCCGTTCCCAATCCACAGAAATCAAGTCTATGGGAAAAGAGGCTATCAGCACACAGGTCTCACATGAGGCACATACACAGACATTTTTCCTAGCACGTTTCTGCCTCACAAGGACTAAAATACTGCCCTGGCTCCTATTTCAAACTCAAAGCTAGGGAGCGGAAAAAAAGGTGCTTCACAATAATGCCGACTGAACTTTTACTTTAGATGTGGGAGATTGCTTTCAGAGTGAAATGGAGGGTGTATTTCCCTCATTTCCCAGGTTACTGATTCTTACAGGTAAATTACAACCACAGACACATGACAGAAGGCACCAGCAACACATCCTTCTGAAACCTATGCTATTGCAGTCATGTAAATTTCTTTGCTGGTCATTTAAAGACTTCTTTACATTTTACTCCTTTACTATAAAGTCCAAGCTACATTTCATTTACTTAATCAAACACCCACAGGATTCAGCGAAACATGAGGTGGTGCGGTTTGTTTCTAAAGAAGTGCTTCACTTAATCCCACAATGGAGGGAATCTCCCCATGGACTGTAATTGCTCCAAGGCGCACTGAAGCCGAAGGTAAAACACCAGCTGATAGCTGTGAGCAATGGTGCCTTTCCCAGCACCTTTTGGGAAACTGGCTGGCTGCCCCTTTGCTCTTCCTACACATTTTCTGAGGTATTAACTGGAGGCTGAAGATTTCCCTCCTCGGGAAGGAGGTGAGGAAGCAGGGATGGATACACCATGTCCTTGTGGGCACATCTGCTGCTACTTGACACTTCGTAAAATAAAGGAACATCAGAATGTGACAGGACAGACTTACTGGCACGCTGCTTTACTACACTGAAAGTAATAGTGCAAACGGATTAAAAAAATAAAACCGAATAAAACATTTTTGAAATCTACGGCCAGCGTGTTCCAAGCGACCTGGACGAGGTCACGGCCTCAGCCTGACCCGTATCCCCAATGTCCTCCGTCCCTGCGGCTCTGGGAACTGAGCCGCCAATCCGCTGCTGCCTGCCTGTCACCAACCACCGCCCAGGGACACTTCGGCGTGTGCCTTCACCTGTCCCGCTACACACCCTGACCCTTGGCTTCGGTACCGATAAAATGTACCCCCATCAGCCGGAGCTCCCCGGGGGACAGACCTGGGCTCATGGCGCGGCCGCTGAACGAGCTCTCCGCCGGCCCGGCCCTTCACGGGACGCCGCGGCCTCACCATGGCGACGGGGGCGGGCGGCGCTGGGCCCGGGCGGTGCTGGGGGCGCGGCTCCCGGAGCCCTCAGGGACCATCCTACCCCTTCCCGACGGGCTCGGGGAGGCGCTGAAGCCGAGTTAGACCCTGGAAAGCGCGGGAGCTGAGAGAAATCGGCAGGGCCGGAGGTGTTGGTGTGGTTTCCAGGAGCTCAGTGAGCTCCGAACGAGCTGCCTCAAACGGGACCGTCCCTCAAAGCTGAGCGAGTTTCTTAAGCTGGCAAGCAAAGAGCCAAGATCGCATGGACACCTAAGGAAATGTGGGCAATCTCTCAGATGCTAAATGGTCACCTGCAGTGAGCAGGTTTTCTTCTTTCACAGAATCACAGAATGGTTGGGGTTGGAAGGGCCCGCAGTGGGGCATCTGGACCAACCTCCCTGCTTAAGCAGGGTTGTCGCAGGGCACATGACACTGGATTGTGCCCAGATGGTCCATGGATATCTCAGTGGGGGAGGCCACAATCTCTCTGGACTATCAGTTGCAATGTGTAGTCACTACACAGTAAAGAAGTTCTTCCTCATATTCAGGGGAAACTTCCTGTACAGTTTCTGCGGTTGCCTCTTGTCCTACTGCTCAGCAGAGCAGCAAGCAGAGCCTGGTCCATCCTCGGCATCCCTCCTACAGATACTGACAGACCTTCGTGAGGTCCCCTCCCCGTCGTCCAAAGACTGAACAGGCCCAGCTCCCTCAGCCTTTACTTGTAAGACCAATGCTCCAGTTCCCTGGATCATCTTTGTTGCCCTCCATCCTTTCAGGACCTCTGAACCTCCCTGAAATCCTTCAGGACTTCTGAGTAAGGGGAAAGAGCAAGAAAAAAAAAAAATAGACTGAATCTCTGAGTAAGTGACAACATGAAGGCATTTTGTTTGTGGAAAATGTCCTCACTTTCTGTCGATGAGGGTTTTCTGCTTAATTTACTCTCAAAAAGGAGCTGTTCTAAGGGGCTGGCCTGCTTGGGTGTCTGGGGGCTGGTCAGAAATGGAAATGTTGAGAAGGAATCAATGAGCTTTTGCTAAGTGCAAATGAAAACTGTAAGAGAAACCCAACTGGGATGTTATAGAATATAAAGAGCAGAGATTTTTCAGTGACTTATCTTTTCGTGTTGGAAACTTGACACCGGCAGGAGATAATTTTTTTAGCACAGATTTGACCTAGTTTTTATTGCTACAACTGTTTGGAAAACAGGAATGTCAGAATCAATTGCTATAATCTATTTTGGAAGGATCAAGTGGACAGAAAGCACTTAAAAATGGCATTACCTGTTTCTGAGTTGATGGCAATCGGAAACAAAGGATCTTGCATGTTTATGGGTCAGTGTTCTAGTGGATAAGTCAGAAGCTGACAGGGTACTTAGCTGATATCAAATCACACTAGAGAACACCATGACCTAAGCCTTACCCACCTACAACACATAGGGAAAGCACTGCTGTACTGAGTGAATTTCAGTCTGAGTGACATATGCTAAAGGTCTCATGCTGCCAGTGTTAAAATGTACTTGGAATTTAAAAATATTTAAAATGTCAATTTCCTAACTCAAAAAATTATTGCATCCAACACAGAGGAATTTTATATTAGACCTCATCTTGTCAGATGAAAAGAAATTGATCACAGAACTAAAAATTAGCCATAGCTTAGGTATAACTGATAATGATTTGATCACATTTGATATGTACAAACAGAATTAAGTCCAAGCCAATAATACATATACTTAATCCTTTGGAAGTGCTATTATTATAAGGTAAATCTGTTGGGAGAAGAAATTTAATCTGAAATGGGAGAATAGTAATTGGAAGTGGTTTAAGGGTGGTAGTGCAGATACCCACTCAGCCGGAATGCCACAACTAAGAAATATGTTTGCTGAAGAGCCAGGGTGGTTTACAAGGCAAACATCTGCAAAACTGGAGAAAGAATGTGGTGTCATTCATGTACAGTGAAAGGCAGGAATTGTAGAAAATTGCTGTGGCAAGTAAAAGGTTATGAGGGAAATATACATATGGTCAACTGAGTTAAAATGAGGAAATTGGAGGGTTTTTGCAAGTATAGAATACAGAAAATGATCTGAATAGCAAGAAGACCCTATTAAGACCCTAAGATGAGAGCTTAAACCTTAATCAGTGACAAAGCTCAAATGTTAAAGATACATATACTTGTTCTGTCATTTGGAGAGATGGCAACTGATGTAAATATAATGTTAAATATGTTGAAGAGTTGTTTTCTATTCAAAGATGAGGGAGAATGGTTCAGTTACTGAAAGAAAACTGGCATTAAAGCTTTTGGAATGAAGATGTCTATCAGTGTTCATATTCAGAAGTTCTTGAAACACTAAGACTTTTTTAAGGAGGGAGAAGCTAGTATTGTTCTAATACCATTAAAAAATAAATGGGATAATAATAGTTTGCCAATGTGACATTGATCAGGCAAAATACGGAATAGACAATATTGTTAACTCAGTTAACAAGTAATTTTAAAGAAGAAAGACATTTCTAATTACCGTGGGCTCCTGCTAAAAAAATCTATATATCCTGGCAGAAGACTAGAGCCTGGCAATCAGACTTTGCTGTCTTAATGAGGTTGCAGGTTTTGCTTATTGATGTAATTTAATTTGACTTCAGTAAAGCATTTGACTTATTATCATTTGGCTTTTAGGATTAAACACTTCAGTGACACAATTATTTGTATCCTGTACATAAACTTACAAAGAAAACTTTTAAAAACCAAAAAGATAAACCAGCAGATTTAAAATTACTCTTAATATTCTAGAGTGATATCTGAAGTACTTCACAAGCAGACATTTACACCATGGCTACATCTCCTGTGTTAAACATATATAATTCATTTTACTTGGAAGTTAAGTAAGAATTTTTTTTTATGGAGATGTGTTCAAAGGATCCTGCATGCCAAACAATATGTAAGTTAGAGAGAACACTCTTTAGCAGAGAATCAAAGGCAGTCTACATCTCTATAGTAATATGAAGAGGCAGCAGTCTTTCTGTGGTTAAGGATGAAACCAACTCCTATTACAATGCTGTGTTCTAGCCAGTTTAATTTGCCTAGAAATGTTTGGCCTGCAAGTCCTGAAGAGAAAGGATGTCAGTCCATGGAAAAAAAAAAATCAGTTGCTAGCACTTTTTTGTTCATATATTTAGAGTAGGTTTTCTCCCTGTTCTGTAAACAATGATAATGTCCAAGGAATGACAATATTTTATAACAGATGCTTTTTGAAAAAAACTGTGTGAAGGATTAATTAATTTGAAAAAAAAAATTATTTCAGACATTGGCATATTCAAAAATGTAACCTAGAGAGGCAAAAAGTGCAGTGAATTTATCATTATGAGTAGCTGGTACCCTTGGGAAATATGTTTGTGCACCTTTAATGGTTACATGGAAAAGGAATTGCTGTGTTTAAATGTGGCAGTGCCCAAAACTTACCAGGACATATCTGTTAAGTTTGAATACTGAAAACTTGAATATTGTTCATTAAAAAAAATAGATGTTTTGATTCCTGGCTACCTGTTCATCTTTGGTCCCTGGTAGTTCTGATTTTCCTATTACTTACCAGCCTGTCCACTACACAAAAATGCTGCAAACCTGAAGTGTCCCCAGGCCTTTAGAAGGGAGCAAAGAGGGAGAGGCTTGGTGAAAACTAAAGTATCATGGTGAAAAGTAGGAAGAAAAAAAAAAGGAGGAAAGGCCAAATTGCTAAAAATACAAAACCAGGAAACTGGAGGGAGGCAACACTGAGCGTGCTTCCAGGTAGCAATCAGTGTATGTAGATTTTATCGGCATTTCTCTGAGAGCACCTAATAAACTTAGTCATGAATGCTGGAATTGCAAGTAATACAGCTTTGCAAAAGTCATGCTCTTAAGTCTTTATATCATGCCATTGTAAGCCCTATATTCTACATACATTACAGACAAAAGTGCCCCAGCAGGCACTTTATATGTTATGATAAAATGAAATTTATGCCATCAATATCTCCTCCTGGTTGTGTTTACTTATTTTAGGTATTTTATAGGTCTGCATCAGATGGATTTTCACCTACTGAAACATTTGTAACATTGTCAACTGACTTGTTTGGCCTTCTTTTGAAAGCTGTCTAGAAAGATTTTTATAAAAAGTTAATGAAACTACATCACTGACTCAGCTCATCAGTACAACTTTTTCATCACCGTAACAATATCTCTGTGACATCTAACTTATCATCATGAATTATGGGGGAAAGGATAAACAACCCATTAAGAAATTAAAGGCCCACAAAGGTGCAGTTTGATAAAGGATAAAAAAAAACCCACGGGGTATGTATAATAAAATCTCTCTCCCCTGAAGAATGATTGTTATCTTTTTTTCATGAGCGTCAAAGACCTGGAGCTTCTCAGTGCCTCAGGCAAGTGAGTTTGAAGGTCTCCTTCATGATTGAATGGGAAATTGTAATCAAAATGAGGTTATGACTGTTTATCCTATAGAGCATTTAAAAAAATGTTTTATGTGTAGAACTGATATTAGTAACTGAGAGAAAAAGCCACTGTAATCACGTTTAGAAAACTCCACTGTATTTTCAGTATTCAGTCTGTGATTATCTGTTTATTCTGGTGTATGTTGGGGCAAGCTGTTCCATGGAAAACTGAGCTAAATAGTTCTAATACAGTAATTTATATAGTATTCATGCTGTAATAAATGGAAGCCTGGGTAAAAAAACAATGATGTAGAGATAAAGATGTCTTTGCAACCCCAAGAGAAATAAGTTACACTTAAATAAGTTTTCATTTCCTGAGACAAAATATGCAGCCAATATTCTTATTGTACAGCAATTAATTATGCCTTTCTTTATCCTATGGAAGACAGCAGTATTTACAGCCTTTCAGACTCCTCTGAGTGAATTTCATGATTCTGTACGTGGCATGTGGCTGAATGAGAATCTAACTAAATTAAAGGAGGTGCAATCAAAATGAATGACTTAAGCGATGACAGTAGAATTATCCTGTACAGTTCTGTTCCTTGCATGATAAATTATGCTTAAATTGGTGAAAAAAGAGATTTGAGACAATAAGGAAGACTGCCAGCAAGAGATGCTCATATTCAGCTGGCAGACAAGTTATTTTTTTCCCCAACAAGCTGAAACTCTGAAGTTTTACACTTGGTCCCTGAAGATTGTTTTTAATCGCTATTAAACTCTTCTTTCATTACCATTTTCTAGTTCTGGTCACACCCATTAATTGCATCTCATCTAAAACACTGATACAGGCAACAGCAATTATTATTGCAGGCAACATCTAAAACACTGATGCAGGCAACAGATCCCTTTTTGTGATGGAGCCCAGCCCTGAGACCTGTGTGCACTAGTGCAGTGTAAATGATAACTAACAAATAACAACATGCTAACTATGGAGAAGTGATGTCTTTTGAGGTCGCAGATCTAAAACTCTCTTTCTAGATGGCTTCTGGAACAGTGTCAGTGACAGCCAGCATTGCCTTTGGCCTGTTCTCTGTTAGCCCATGATTTATAGGATCAGTGTTCAGATGGGTGAACCAGCAGAGGTTCACCTACATTTTAAAGGCTTACCTGTAGAGGTTTATAACTTAAAGTAGCAGGAGTGAAAAGGCATGGAAAGGTCACATCTAGGAAAATAATGTGTTGTTTTTACATTGTCTAAGGCAACATTTAGGTGTGTCATGCCAGAGATAGTTCAAATCATTTGGGTTCAGTAGGTCTGGTGATTAATGGATGTTTATGCTCCACTGTGTAAACTGCTTTCTATCCATAAGGCTAAGAAATGTTACTCCTTTTTTGGTAGAGTAGGTGTTTAAATTTAATTTTGGAAACTTTGGGAGTGAAAAGCACTTTGCATGCATACACTTCCACATCCAGTACCACTGGGCACTTACCTCCAAACTTGAAATTAGGCATAATTGTGATAAACCTGTCCATTATACTGCTGGAACTTGGTCACAGTGTCCCTACCAAATTATTCAGTGGAAGTTTCTCATACATTAGATTTTTGTTATCAACCAGATGCAAAAATGATGCTGAAATTACAATGGAGGCCATTTTAACATTCCCTATCAGTGACATGAATATAGGCTTCGTTTATGAATTGTAGCTGATTAGCCACAAGGCAAACATTTAATTAAACCTTGGGAGACAATAAAGTTGCGAATAAATTATCCATTTAAGAGCACATAGGTCTTTATATTTTATTAAAAATTGTTTAACCAGTAACAACACATCTAAAGTTCAATCTGTATTTGCACAGCATTTGAAGTCAGAGAATTCCCTAGTGCATTGCTAGGTTTTTTTTTTCAGACATTTATTTCTTGGTGTGTTTTAATTTATATTTACTTACTGTTTGTTCATGCTGTTTTCCTGATTAGTCAGACTGCAACTCAAATCATGGGTTAGCAATTGATTTAAAAAATCCTACCAAATTATTTACTTTTAAAATTATTTCAAATTAGTCTAAAATATATGCTAGGTGCTCATGGGATTCAGAAAAGCAAAACATCCAAACAAATACGATGTATTATTACTAAAAATTGAAGGCTTCTCTTTTGAATTATTTTTGTCCAATGCAGCTATTTTCTGTTCTTCTAGCACTGGGATTTTTTTCCTGCAAGAATATATGCTTATTGTTTTATATGTTTTTCTGAATACTAGCATATTATATTAAATGTATTTTTAGATTCAAGCAGGAAGATGACTGCTTAAGAAACTGTTACATTAGTCTAAAATTCAGTTTTCCAATGGTTTATATAATGTAGTGCACTGATTCTTATTTCATATAATTAATAAGACTTAGAGCCCAACCTCAAAGTTATAAGAACTTGATACTAAATTCTATTTCACTATCCTGTGATAATGTTTAAGGAGCATAAGGAAGCCGCTGATGTGAGGTATACTTGATCTTCCTTCAGTGTGTTTATATTTACATTAAAAAAATTGCAAAAGTATCAAACAAATATTTATGTCTCAGAGATTGCAGATATTTTCTGGAAATAAGTCATAGGATATTCCTATAAATGTTAATGCCAGTTCATATGCCTGCCACCTTCTTTGCCTGGCTTTTATCTCTGTAGGCATTACTAGAGTAGGGATCTTGCCTCTCTGTTTTCAAAGTGTCTTATTTATAGTAGTACAGGGAAAACGGATTCTGCTTAATTGTGGGATGAAAGCACTTCTGAAAATCAGTCTGGTGAGGTATTACTAATGTTTTGCAAATAATTACTTCTTCTGCTAAGATCCTGAAACCAGACAAGCTACCTTGTCTTGTAATAGAACTTTTCTTTAAAAATTGCTGAACCTAAGTAAATGAGCACCACCAAGGAAGCCAATATGATTAAGCCTTAGAGATGAGCCCTCTAATATCCCAAGCTAGCCTCTTTCCCTTCAGGTTTAGGAATAGGCTCTGTGACTTTCCTAAGCAGTTGTATTTTTCTCTTTTCCCATTTTATTTTTGATTTGGAAAGCAGAGGATAAAAAAAAATCTAGAAATCAATTATCAAATAAAAGCAAGCAGACAAAATAAGCACACCAAAACACAAAAGCTGAAATGCAGCAGATTTGCACAACTGCCTGTGAAGTTAAATGTAGGTTACTACATTCATCTACAAAGATATTTAGATGGCAAATGGAAAGTAGCTGCTGTGAAGCACATCACATTCATATATAATTGAAGTACCTGAGGGTAAAATACTGAGGCACAGTAGGTGACAACTGATAAAAACAGGAGAAGAAGTATAAAACAGGATACAAAACTCTGGGGAGTACAGAGAATATCTAACATAGGCTGAAGAATCTACAATAACTGTATCTAAATTACCAGATAATACAAAAATAGTAACTGAACTGATAAAACCAGAGAATTCAGTGAAGTGCTGCTGTTGGAATGATACTTTACTGGAATCAGAAACATTTGCACGATTTTCTTCACTACCACGCAAAGAAGAGGAAGATTTTTTGCTGCCTGCAAGATGTCCAGAACAGGAAAGCAGGAGTTTCCCAGCAAAAGCCACTGGCTTCACCAATTCTTTATGGATCTGCCACAAAACAAAGTGTTCACAGATGAAGGTGATATTTATTGTCCCTCAGTTTGCAGGGATGTCCAAGTGTAACTCCAGTTAATACTGGTCCAGTCTAGCCTTACCCTTATTTTGCTTGCTTATCTGGTCAAAATAAAATCTTTTGGGCCATAAAGCAGAAGACAGCAGCTGTAAATGACAGCTGAGGGCCATAAATCCTGAGAAAAGCATTATCATCATGCTAAGAGCAGAACTTGGATTTACATGCAGTTGCAGTAGGCTTTGACGTAAATGTGTTTGTTTTGTGATGGCCGCAAGGCCCAAACTGTTGAGTCACATTCTCCCCTAAATGTGAAACAGATGTTTGTGTCAGTTTCTCATGAATTAGGCTTTGGGAGAGCATGTTTATTGAAAACAGATGGTTTTGGCATTCTTCCATGGACAAACTTCACACTATTGTAATTGTAGTACACATCTGTGTAGCATTTTTACACCACAGTTTCCTCAGATACAGAGAATTCAGGCATATTGTCTATCTTGCTCTATCCTAACCATCATTTTCCACAAATTTACAGGTGCTCTGAATATTAAATTTCTCACTCAGCTCCAGAAAGGATGATGTTAAAGGTGGCTTTTCTTAGGACTTGACCATGAATTCAAGACCTTCATAACCTGGAATACTGAGCACAGTTCTGGTCTTGCTAACATAGGAAGGACATGGAACTGTTGGAGCAAGTCCAGAGGTTGGACATGAAGTTGATAAGAGGGCTGGAGCACCTCTCCTATGAAGATAGGCTGAGAAAATTTGGGCTGTTCAGCCTGTTGAAGGGAAGGTTGTATTGAGACCTTGTAGCAACTTTTCAGGCTACAGCAGGGCTACAGGGAAGCCAGAGAGGGACTCTTTGGTAGGAAATGCAGTGGTCGGAAATTTAGAAAATTTAAGAAAATTTAGGTTAGATCTTAGGAAGAAATTCTTTACTGTGAGGGTGGTGATATACTGGCCCAGGTTGCCCAGAGAGGCTGTGAATGCCCCATCCCTGGAAGTGCTCAAGACCAGGTTGGATAAGGCCTTGGGCAACCTGGTCTAGTGCAGGATGTCCCAGGCCATGGCATGGAACTAGGTGATCTTTAAAGTCCATTCCAAGCCTTAACATTCTATGGCTCTATGATTCTATAACAACCTATTACCTTTATGTTGTAACAACATCAGTTTCAGCTTTGTCTTAAGTGTTGCCAAATAGATGTTCTTACAGTGTGATTAATGATAATTTCTTTGAACAATGATATTTAAACAGTTTGAGCTAAATATATGGGAACAAGCTGAATTGAAATTGTAGTTTAGTAACATGGCCCAGCTGGGAGATGGATTATGGCAATAGTAAAGATAAAAATTTGAGTTTACTACTAGAAAGATTGGAAACTAATGTCCATAATGAAATTCAACATTAACTCCTCCTGAATAATACACTGTAATGTCAACACCCATCTGTCCTTGGTGTTGGATTTGTTGAGAGGAATTTCTGGTCTCCAGAATCCAGTATGGAGGATTCAGCCAAGATACTTCTGCTTTGCAGAACCAGTCTTGTCTGCCATAACAATTTACATAAAGTCAGGGTTAAGAATCTCGCATAGTATAGGTTTATAAAGACCTACATTGTAATCTTATAATCATCTAATTTTGTAATTTTAACAGCTGCCTTCTTGTCCATCCTGTGAACTTTGCCTCTGAACTCTCCTCAAGGCCTCGTAGTGAATCCTTGCCCTCTTCAACCTGAGCAGACCTCAGGCATTGCCTTTTGGCCTCTGCACTCAGCCTTAGTGTGCAGTTTCCCTGTCCTGCACACTCCCCTGAGAGCTGGGTCCCTACTGTCCAACCAGGAAAGACTTTACAAAGACAAGCTCCTCAGGAGCCATCAGGAATTTTTTTCTTTTCTCAGTTGCAAAATAATTGGCAAATGTTCTTAAAATATCATAGCAGAGAAATATGGTGATGGAAGTGTATGAAATACAGGCATTGCAGATATCCTACCTTGATTTTAACAATATAAAGAGCTGAAAAAATGGTGTGAGATACAGGCAGGTGCCTGGCTTGTTTCTGAAGAGCTGGTGATTCTCCTTCCTTGTGCCTTGTGTTTTCCTTTAAGTATTGGTGTTTCTTTCTCTCATTCCCGCTAAATCTTTGTTTTTCTAGAAAACATGGACCTTCTCCCTTAAAGAGCAGTCCTTTGTTTTTGCTGTCTTTATCTCACTATATTTTTTGCAGTATCTTTATGGTGTCTTTTGAAGAGGGACATAATTCTGTGTCCATACAGTTAGGGAATAGGCAAACAGGGCAGCACAACATACAGAAATACTGCAGGCATGCCCAGAAAAGCAGGTCATACAGCTTATGACACAGTCATATCCATGACTAAGGTAAGAAAAATTACATACTGTGTTCTTCCCAGAAAAGAGTTAGTAAAAAAAATTCATCTCAGATCACTTATTTGCATACATGAAGACACATCATGACACCACATACAGTGTTTAGTAAAGTGGTGACAAAGGTAAGATATCAACATAAAATTTTAGATGGTTTATAAAATAAAATAGAGGAAAATTCATTAAATAATGAAATAAAATTAAAATCACACATCTGTTCTTACACAGTCACTGATCATTTAATGGAACAATTTTGATTTAAAATTTTTAAGTCTTTGCAGTGTATCTGTTTCATTTGTAAGTGAAGAAGCAAATCTGCCACTCAGTCTTAAAAGATCCTGTTCAGTCAAACAGTTTCTTATCCAAAAAATTTTGTACTAATTTTAAAAAGTGAGATAATATCTCATTATTATAAGGCAAATAACTGGCAGGCTAGAAAAACAGTGAAGCAAGTCTTCAGAAAAATTTATTTTCTGTTTATATCTTTGAAGCTGCCAGCTGTATTTTCAGTAATTGACCATAATGTATTGTTGAATAAATAGAGATGCTATACTTTTTTATGTTTGCATAAAAGTTGAAGCAGAGGATAAATATACCTGATAATTGTATGTATCATTTGAAAGTAAAATTGATTAACTATTGTTAATTTTCCTGTGGGTTAAAAAAGTTTTTGACTTGAAAATTCTATGTGCCTACACAAATCCAGCATTTCTCCTCCTTTAAAAATAATACTACAGAATTTCTGTAGCAATGATTTCAGACAATCTCAGTAATACTGCAGTTTGCAGTAATTACTGTAGAATACAGTATTTTATAAAGGTGGCACTTCGTATTTCACCCAGTAAAACTCAGTTATTCATGTTTTAAAATTAATGTGCTACAAGGTAAACAGAGAAATAATAAAGTTCAAAGATGCAATTATGCAGATAGAGAAACAAGTGTGAAAATCTAGATTTCCCTGTCTATATTTATATGCAGCGTTTCAGCATGTTGTTATTATAAAAGGGTGAGGAGGACATCAGATTTTTCTGGATGTGAATCTTGTTAATAATGCAGAAAGTGGCAGCTAATGCTGCAAAACAAAACTTCACACTAGTAAGAATATGTGGATCTAAACTGCTAAATTCAACACATTGAGTATTACCAAGTGGCTTTAATCTTTGATAGACATCTGAGTTATAATTCGTAATTAGTAATCATTGGTCTAACTACTTTTGCCTGTGTTATCATTTAACCCCAGCCTCAGTCATCCCCTTGCTCACTCCCTCACCAGCAGGACTGGGGAGAGAATTGGAAAGGCAAAAGCTGGAAAACTCATGGGTTGGGATAAAGTCAGTTTAACAGGGAAAGCAAAACCCACAAAAAGCAAAGAGAAAACCAAGGAATTAATTTCCTGCTTTCCATGGACAGGCAGGTTCAGTCGTGTCCAGGAGAGCAGGGACCCATCACAGGGGACCTGGGAAGACAAACATCATCACTTCAAATATCCCCCACTTCCTCATTTTTCCCCCCCCCTAGTTTATATACTGAGCATGATGTCACATGGTCTGGACATCTCTTTGGTCAGCTGTGGTCACCTATCCTGGCTGTGTCTCATCCCACCTTCCCACACCCCCTTGCCAGCATGGCAGTAGAAAACATCTCCACATTATTATTTGCGCTGTGTTCAACGCAAATCCAAAGTACAGATCCATAGCAGCCACTGGGAAGAACATAAACTGCTGCAGCCAAAGCCAGCACAGCCTGGTTCACAAACACAGCAGCACACACAGCTTTCCACTCTGCCCCTGGTATTTCTATTTTCTATTGCCACAATTATTGTAGTATTTGTTGCATTGGTAACAGCCAACTTCACATGGGGATACATTTTTCAAATGTCATTCTGGGAATAAAATATCGATCCCGCTGCATGTTTTCCCTCCCAGGATTAGCTGGTGTTTGTTCAAGTTCATTCTTGAAATGAGAAATATTTATTCTGTTGGTGACTAGGACTAGGTCATAATCTTTACAGAAGATAAAACACTCAAATGCTTTAATGTATTTTCATTGTTGTAACTGGTGGCACCTTCAGAGTAAATCAGGCAGCAAAATCTGCAGCTGTGATTCACTTTTGAGTGCACGACATGATTTAAGTTATCATACCACCATAGTTAAAGTTACAGCTGCAAGTTAGTGTAAAATAATGTCCCAGATGTCTTCACATCTAAGAGCTTTCTACACTGATAAGAGAATTCTTGAACACATTGCTTGCTTTTGCATAACATTTTTTGTACTTCAAATGATTCTGCATCTTTCCTGCGCATATGGCTCTGGTATTTTAGTTCTTATTTTATTTTCAAGTATTAGCATCTTAAGTGGAATAAAGAGCTGATGTCAGGTGTCAGTTTGCATCTCCTTTTTTGATTCCAGTCTTGTGCTCTGATTCAGGCATTCCCACTGCTTATTCCAGTTACATCTTTTGAACGTCCTGTTCCCATAATAGATAATTTGGTATCTTGGAGTCTTTTTCTAGATAGAATAAATGTACCACTTTTGGGTTATAAGTACAGTCAGTTTTTATGCAGTATTTATGCACATCTTTCCAGAAGGATTATTTTGATCCTAATTTAGAACACTGAAGAGCACAGTGAGCCATCACCAGTAAATTAAAACCTGTAGACAAATCAGGTCTATTATTTCATATATTTCAGAATAATGACAACCAAATGAGGTGTGAATAACATGTCTGTTGCCCTCCTCATCCCCAAGCCCTTCTCAAATCCTGTCAGTGGCATAGAAGTTTGCAGTTTTTATGGTTTCATTTCTGTGAACTCTCCCAGGGTTCATCTATTTAAGAAGTGCCATATACTTCAGGAAAGTAGGGATTGATGTAATATGCAAGAATAAGAGAAAAGATCTTGAGACACACAACTTTTCCCACTTTATTTTCCAGAAATCTGCAGACCCAGCTAGTAGAAAATCTGAAAAATTGATTAAACATATTATTTGTCCAAGACCACTGTGTATAATGTTTCAAACTTGCTCCAGCATTAGGGACCAAAATATAAAATCCTCTCAGTGGAATAATCAGAGTTTGATTTGTACATTATATTATTAATGTAGCACTTGTAAAAGGAAGCAAACTCTGGCCTTGCAGTAGACTTTTGAAGTTCTGTGTTTGTTTTTTTAAATACATCATTGATACAATAATGCAAATGACTCTGGTAATGTGATTGTGCAAACCTCTCAATTTGTTTTACTTTTTCATAGTTATGTATTATTCATGTTGCATTAGCATATACGCTGTTTATTTCCCTAATTGTAACAAGCACTTAATTAATTACGCTATAACCTCTTGAATCTATAGGCCAACTGTTGCGTCTTTAGTTAATATTTTAAAGTCTCATCTTTTTCCATTTTTCCGTGTGTCTTTGATGTTTTGTTTCTTAGCCTTCTTGTTTGGGATCTCTGCGGAACAGCCTCAGAATAATTCTGCAGTTCTCTTTTATGGCTGAAACTTTGCATTTTAACAGTTGTCTGGAGATAGTTTCTTCCTTGTGAAATATCAGTTTTAATAACAAGGAAAGAAAAATGCCATAAATCTGCACTAACTACATAAAGCTGAAGTCTCTGAGAGACTGATTAACATTGAGACTCCACACAGGTTTTTCAATAATTAGAGGATGTGCTTGCATGGAGCCATGACTGCTCTGGCCTTGATGCCGTTTCCCAGGGCAGGCAGCAATTATTATAGCCCACAGTAAATTTCCTACACTCATTGCCTCCAGCCACTGAAGATCTTTTTGGAGTAAAGGTCTCTTAATTTTCTACATTCTTCTCATCAGCTTGGATTAGCAACATGTTCTACTTATTTTCTTCAGTTGTTTTAGAAACAATTGACAGCTGCTTTTCTGCTGCAGCATTTTCTTTGCACCTGAGGTTGAAGGGATCTGATCACAGCTTTTATTGTATTAGCATAGTCCTGGAGCTTTCGGCAGGGCAGCCAGAACCAAACTGCTATCGCTGTCTTTGGGCTCAAGTGAGTAACCCCCCACACAGCAGTCCCAAGCTTTGTGGTGCAGATTATGCTTATTTATTGTTCTCAGATTTTTATGGCCTCCATGGCTCACAAATGAATTATTCATTGAGGTGGAAGGTTCCTTCTTCTGTGATACATTGTCTTTACCTTGTTCTGTGCTTATTTTGACCAGAATTTTGTTGTATTAAAAAACCACCAACTATAAAACTGACTCATCTAATCTTAAAATACAAAATAGATACTCATGACTAGTAGATGAAGTGTTAAATGGTGAAATTTAAAGTGCTTATATTGTTCTCTAATTATACAGGTCAGATGCTGCTAGTTATTAGCGGGGGCAAATGCCCTGATTGCTTTGTGTAAGATATGAAACCATTGCTGGTGCACTTCATAATTTGTCTTTACATCCACTGTTAGTTCATGCTAAGCCTCTCCACAGTGATGCAGTTAAATACAGTAAAGAACTTTCAAAGCAAGAAGGGACTTAAAACCCTGGAAAGATACCCTGTAACAAACTGTACTTTTAGTGCGAATTTGTAGACATTTATCCATCAGTGTTTTAGCTGACCTGAGACTTACCATTAGGAAGACCAAGGATATCACTTTGAGAATTAAAAATCTTTTTGAAAAGGATGTATGTGGAAACTCAGGATGACTTTTCAGAAAAAGATAAAGATTGAAATAAAGACATTGACATTGAGAAAAACATTGAAAGAAAAGGAAAAGCAGAATAAATTTCTGATAGGAAAGAAGTAGCTCAAAGAAATATGAATGGTTAGTGAAGAAACATCAGGAAGTATGGAGGAAGATGAAAGATTTAAATGAATGTGAAAAAGAAGAATAATATTAGTGGAAAAAGGTAAGTTATTAGAAACCTGTTGAATAAACCTCTGGAGAGAAAAGAGAGGAAAAACACTGTCAGGCTGGGTATTGTGTGAGAAAAGGAGAGTGAAAATGCAGGTAAATTCAACTGGATATGCAGTAGACCAATCTCAGTGTTGCCAGGTACAGTGCCTGGCAACTGCAATGAAAGGTAGGTGAGATATCCAGGGCAGATATATTTCCATTCTCAGCTAGTTTTGATAGGATAGGTTTGAACTGCCAGGTGGGAATGTCCTGATGAAGGAACTATTTTCTTACTGCTTTTTCTATTCCGCATGTTAAAGATCATCAGTCAGGCACCATTTAAACAGAGTAACAGCTTTATCTCGCATTTCACTTAAGGGAGGGGAACACAAAGTATCCTTTTAGCATACCATCACAGTTGCAAAAAAAAAAAACCAAACATTAATAGTGGTGGCTTTGATTTTTTTTGTTTGTGCACCAGGGAATTGGTGCCGTGTTAGAAGAAGGTGCTGATGTTTATGCTTTATTCTTTCCTAAATAAAAAGGGAGGAAATTCAGTAGACTCTGAAATGGAGAAGAGTGCTCTTCCTAAGCCACTTCTGAAAGAAGAGAAACCAGCACTGCTGCATCCAGTAGAGATGAGAAGAGAGATCCAGTACTAGGTCAAGAGTATGACACACAGTAGTGTTGCTTGGAGCGGACCTTTTCTGTACAGTATTGCCAGAGCTGAGATAAAGGACTGACTGACGCTGGAAAGAGGAATTTTTTCTAAGAAGGAAATTGCAGCAGAGCAGGTAGACTTATAGGAGAACAAAGGATTTATGTTTAGGAATCCTCATAAGATTTTGGTGTGGCAAAAAACTTCATGCTCCCATATAAGTTATTTGCTATAGGATATGATCAGTTATGGCTGGTAGGAGAATTAGATTTAAAATTTTAAAATTATGACACTGATAAAAAACATTCCAGCAAAACACACAAACCCAGTAGCCACATTTGAAGCTGAAAAGCAGTGGCTGCTCAGCCCAATTCTTCAGATCTGTTTTGTCAAGGATAAAGTCAAAGAAAGCCCTACAAATCCCACGCCTTGGTGTGGTATTAACTGCAGGAGGATCAGAGGAAATGGGACAAGATAGCAAATGCAGACATAATCTCTTCCTGCCAGGGGTGCGATTAGCTAAGCTGAAGGTGACTTAGAAAAATGTAATAATGTGACACTAATAGAACACGTTTAGTCCAAGGTCTTGAATGAGATCTCAGTTAGAATCCTGTTCTGTGTGGAAGAACTTGTACTCCTCTGTAACATGCCCTGGACTTCATGGCTCTGAAGTTGTCACTAAAACTTGTCATTCCCATGTACTGCAACTTCCTTCTGCAGGCTGTAGATATTTACTTAACAGTAATTTTTAGAATTGAACCTGCTTGGAAGTTTAACTTGGTCTTGCATAAACATTCTCTGCATTTAGTCCCTAAATAGGTTACTTTGTGTTCTGTAGTTTTACATTCTGTGCCACTGAAATCAGTCCAGCCTTCAGTGTGATTTCCTTCTCTGCATATTTGGATGCTTCTCTGTGTTTAAAACTTCCTCTCTGCTTTGACTCATTTATTCTCAATTGCCAAGACATTTTTTTAACATATTACACATGATTTGTCCCCTCACCACTACTTTATGAACCCTACACATAGCTTCTTCTTAGCTTGGCTGTTTCAGCCTTCAACACAGTATGGCAGCATCTCCTCTTCAGTGAATTCCCTACATACTTTCTTTTGAAAATTCCACTGCAAAAAATAACTCCCATCTAGCATTATATCCAGCTCCGTTCTAAAGTGCAGATAAAAAATAGTTTGTGTTTCTTTTGTCTAAAAGGAACATAAATTATCCTAGCAAAAACTAATATTAGGTACTAATCTGACCTTCATTTTTGTAATTACAGGCAGTATGCATCATAGCTTCCTGTGTATATATACCAAATTTCACTGGATCTCTTAATTTCACTTTAAATTAAAAATATATTTTAAGTAGTAAATGAGTAGTGTTTAGAAATGTGGGGCTAGATTCTCAGCTAGCATAAAGGATCTCTCACATAGCCATGCCATTTTTCACAAGCTGAGAACATGGCCTATGACCTCCTTTCATGTATTGTATCATGTGATAGAAATAAAAAAGAAAATTAAACCAATGAGATTTTCAGAATTATTCTCTAAATAAGGAAAGTCGGGAAAACAGATGTTTCAGAGTTCATACCTGTTAACGAATATTTTTAGGAAATAGGATATCTTTATTTCCAGAATTATTCATAGTGCATTGATTTTTAGTTGTTTTGCCATTATTGAGATCATAATTAATAGTACATTTCCTAAATAAGGGGTGTTCTAAATGGATTAGCATATATAAATATATATGTGGTTTTATATGCACATATTAAGTCTAGCAGCTCATCAATGTATTGTGTTCCAGATTTGAATAGCACTTTAAAATGCAACAATAAATAGTTAACTAGAAAAAGGAAGAAAAAAAGGAAAAAGTTTAGTAATTAACCATAGAACTGGTTGAGTGGCTTTGAAAAGGGGTAAAGACTACATAGAACTATTTCCAAGTGTAAACCAGTAGATACGAGAGTGAGAAGGAAACATCCAGACAGGGAAGACAGTGTCATAATTCTGCACTGAATTTTTATATGCCTTTGTGTAGGTGAGGGAAAAGTTATCACAAAGAGAGGACATCTGTTTCTGCCTGATTTGGCAGGTGTATTTATCCTCTTATCTATCTTTATGAGGATAAATAAGTGATGTTACTTAAACAGTGCAGAAAATGTTTTAGTAAAAAATTATGATGCTGCACTTTTATTTTGGGATAAAAAAAATTATTAACCAAGTATTTGACCACATTCACAGCTCATGCTTTTGTTTGAGGACAGTAGATGGGATCTGCAGTGGCAGAGACATAAATACAATTAGGGAGAAAGAAATTTCCAGGCTAGAACTCTGAATAAGGCACTCATGAAAGAGCAGTTCCTTATTTTTGGTGGTCAGATCAAGGACTGTGCAAGCTTTGCACAGCAAGTGCAGTGTTCCCAAGGATCCTGGAAAAGGATCCTCTGCACTCCTGCCTCGCAAATCTCATGCTGCATCCTCCTTTGTTTGGCTATTGTTTCCAGAGCTAGCTGGGTTTAGCTAACCAGGGATGCTAAGACATGATAATGAAGTTGTGTCTTTAATTTACTAGGTAGACAGCTGCTCTGAAGTTAGGATGTTATGGGATTCCATGAAGTTTATTTTTTTTTTAAGGCAAAACAGGTAATGATAGAGTTTGATGTTAAAATTGATGAAACAGACTATCTAAATAGACTTGTTCAGAAATATGGGCGGGAAAGAAAAAATACACCAGGGTAAAGCAGCACTCAAGACAGATTGATCAGAGGGAGCAGAAAAAGATATAGTTAGAACTGAAGACTGAATAAATTCTCAAGCTGTTTAGTATTATTCTGGAAAAGTATGGCTGGCTGGGAAAAGAAGGTTCTGAAGACTTAACAGAAAAAAGGGTGATCAAGGTCACATTTGTGACACTAGAAAAGTACTACATTGAAAGTTGTTGACTTTTTGTCAACAGGAGAAACAGATAAAAAGAAAAGCAAGGAGGGGGGAGACAAAGCACAGAAACAAGATATCTATGCTTTTCAAATTTAAGTTAAATTTTGAATTTACCCCCAAAATATGCACAGAGAATTTAAAATTTATTAAAAAAAAACTTGATGGAAAAGTATGTTAAATTTCTTTTACATTAAGACGTGCCCTCTCTCAAAAATCTAATGTCTAAAAGCATCGTTTCTATAGATGTTTTCTCTTTAACTTCCATACTGTGTTTGCTCAGTTTACCAGCCCAAATAAGGCCTTTTTTTGTGTTTTGTTGTTGTTGTTTTGGTTTGTTTTTTTTTTGTGATGCTGCCAAAAGCACAAAGAATTCAGTCAGCCTCTTGAAAGCAAAGTAACTCCCAGGGCACTCCTTGTCAAGACTCTTCAGAGCATTCTCTTCTGTGGATTCTCAGACATGTAGGATGGGCTGTCTGTTACTGACATTGCTGCCATGGCTGTGGAGCAGAGGAGCTACTGGGGGTGTGCATCACACGCATGCCTGGACCTTTGCAACTCCATGTGAGTAAGTTCAGTGCCTTCTGCTTTGCTTGTTTTTGTGAGCAAAGTTGCCCTCATGATTATAAGCAGCACTTTTGCTGCTCTTCTTAGCAGAGATCACTATGTCAGACTGTCATAGTCTTTATAGAACAGAGACTTTTGAAGCACTTTCCTGAGATGTCTAAAATGTCCTGGGCATGCTGCTCATGACTTGGTACATAAGGGAGAGGTTTTTATTGCTAGTGGTGCCTATTTGTATGTTTAAAAGATTAAATTAAAAAAAAAATGTTTAAATTCACTTTATAAATACCTGTAAGCAACTTCCAACTTTCTTTTGGCATGTCAACAGTATAACAAATTAGGAAGAAACAAATTACGATTTAATACAACTTCCCAAATGCTCTCTCTAAAGTCCTTAAATTTAGGATAGAATAAAAATACTCTCAGGAGGCTGAAGACTAACAGGATATAAAGGATTGGTTGAAAATAGGATGCAGTAGTCAGATCTGACTAGCGAATCTGAGCAGGGTACTGAAGATAAAGAGGGACCCTTTGGAAGGCAGAGAAATTGTGTCTTATTACTTGATTGCTCCCTTCTGTAGTGTCAAACACCCTTCAAATTATTTAAAATTGAGACTATTTCTCATCATCTGTAGCATGTTAGCAAAAGAGCTGATTTCTCCTTCCTTAGATATTCTCTCTAACTCCTGCAATTGTATTGAGTTTCATTTATGTTAACTTGTTCAATAGACTAAGGATTAAATGTAAAATTATCTGAATTTTAAGTTTGACTGATTTTATTAACTTAAAAATAATTAATTTTAAATTCTCAGCTATATGAAAGGCTTTTGCCTCAGACTCATTTCTTGGTGTTTTACGACTGCATGAACTTCTCAACTTGACTCAAGAAAGGGCCTCTAATATTTAGATAAATGCTACTTGTCCACATGCAGATGTTTTCTAATCTATTTGAAATTATTTACACAAAGTTATTTCTTATGTTCTGTCAATAGTTGCTGTGCAATTATGTTTCTTCTTGTTTCCAAACTATAAGGACTCTTTGCTTTACGCGGCCATGGAGGTCACATATTTCCTTGTCCCCAAGGGGATGAGTTTAATCTCTTGAACCGAGTATTTTATGTTCTCTGCTCTAAGCTTAAATTGGATTGTTTTTAAGATGGTCAAAATAATGTTTCTTCTTGCCCTAGGACCCTTTTTGATTTTGGTATCAGGAACTTTCTAAACCTTCCTTGTTAAAATAAAATATTAAGAAAAATCCCTTTAATTACAGTATTTTGTCTTGTTAAAGAAAATTCCACAGAGACTCTGTAATGTGTCAGACTGTGCCTCAGTTTCTGGACCAGCACATTTATGAAACTGCACAGTTTTATATTCCTAAGGCAAGGCTGGACTGGACAGGCATAGTGGGCATTCTCCATTTCTTAGGGGACCAGGACTTTATATAGAGTTCCCCTGTTGTCCATGACATTCCCCCTGGGGGTCCATCCTTGGATCTGTGCATAATCATTGAGACAATTGAGGGTAGGGAAGAGTTTCTGTAAGAGAAAGGCTGACATAAACTAGAAAGAGTTGATTAGAGAGGAGTAACTGGAGGCTGCTATAGTCATTGCTAATCATTGAAGAAAGTCATCAAGGAATGACTGCTCATTGTTCCACTTTTCAGAACAAAAATTTGGGAAATAATTTCTTGCAGACATTAGGTGTAATCTAATCTGCTAAAAACATGGAGAAATTACCCTCATTCATTTTTTAATATCACGCATTGTTGATATTTCTGAACTTTCCTTTTTGTCCCCATTACAGTTCCCATATAGAAATTTGTTTTGAAAGTATCCATGAAGGTGACCCCTGACAGATTCCATTGATTTCACCACTGTAAGTTGTTCCATAGCACAGTATCACTTTAATTTAGATATTTTTAACTACGTTATTTGAGTGATAAGAATATAAAATCTGCATAAAATCAATACCCCATCATTTTTTATTTTATAAATCATATATACACCTATAAATATGGTGTGCAATTTCCCCCTGCTATTTCTGGACAGCTCTAACTTTATATGAGCTTAATTGCATTATTTAATTATTTGCATTCTATTTTGTTATTTAGTAAGCTCCTAGTTTGGCTAAGAAATAATGAGGAGTCTTTCAGAATGCAGATTAATGCAGGATTTTTTTTTCTCTGGCTGACATTTCTTATAGACACACTGTACAAATGTCATCCGGGAAAATAAAATTTGTCACAAATGTATTAGCATGAGGAGTAAAGTAGAAAAAGATTTTAAACAAAACCAACTTGTGTGTTTCTCTGTTTAATTTTTTTTAATAGAAGAGCTGTATTTTCACACCATTTCTAATCCAGACATCATGGCAGAGATCTCTTCATCATTGACCACTTGGGCAGGATGTGGCCAAAGCTTTGACAGAGCAGGCAGTGCAAAGGGTCACATAACACTATGCAATTCTGTTTGAGCCTGCAGATTTGAAAGAAGGCTCAGCCATGAAATAGGAGGTATTTTCCCATGATCCATTATCTTACTGAAATTTAAAGAAAACATTGGGGAGTGAAACAAGTTGAGAGTTCTTTGGAGAATGACAGGAACAAACCAAGTAAGAAAAGAATCACTGCTTTGGCACCAGCAGGGCATTTGTCTGCCAGTCTTCCTGAGCTAACAACTTCCTGCAAAACAACTGGTAGGGAATACAGTCATCTTAATGACAAAATGCTCTGAAGAAGTAACCTTAAAATGGTTAGTTTTTGTACCTGGCAGTTTGTAAATTACCACAATACTGTTAAACACAAATGCCACCAGCTGCAATTTCTTCAAATTCCAACTTCAGTCATCGGTTGTTGCTTCATCATCAGTGTAAGAAAATTGTCTAGAAATCAAGTTGCCATTGCCAGTCCAACTCTTTCTTGGAAGCTCTTCGAGGTAGGAACTTTTCCTACATGGAATGTCTTATGTTGTCAGCTCAATGTGAAATGAATGCTGCTGCATTCCAAGTCCTAGCAGAATCAGGATTTTACAACGGCTCTAAGATTTCTACAGCCCAAAGAGAAATGCCCCAGCTTCTGGGTGTCTTTGTACTCAACATGAACACCAACTGTTTTATTTTTAACAGAGGTGATCCAAATTGAAGTAATTCTGCTTTCAAAATATTCAAATCAGACAGCACCAAGTAAGCTCTGATGCCAAGAAAGTCCCTTTCTTCTCTCTCATCTCTTTCTCTTGTTTTTAGTCCACTCTCTTTTCCTTCCTCTGCTCAGCTTTTGAACGGAGGTGTCCCTCAGCTCAAAAGAACTAGTCTTCAGTTTGGTGTTTTGAAACCTTGCCTGGCCTCAGACAAGTGGATGTAACAGCCCAGCCCCTTGTAGGTATGAGAGATGAAACAATGTCCAGGGGAGCCCAGATTCCTCCAATCCCCTTGCATGCAAACAGAGCACTTAACCTATACCGTCGCCTCAATGATGAGACACTTTATGTTTAGCACTTTCTCTGGATAGTTTAATATGAAGTAATTCCATTAATGTTTCATTCTCTTGTTTCATTAATTTTTTGAAGAAAGAATGTATTATTAAATGTTCAGTCCCTTCTCTCTTATCAGTTCAATTAAAGTACAGGAAAAACGTAAAAACGTCCTCCAGCAAAACTGGAATTAACATCTGATATTTTGAGGATTAAGAAGGCCATGAAAACCCAAAAAAACAAAAGGTTTCCAAGATCCCTTTATATATCACACACAGAGAAAACAACAACAACAAAAAAGGCAGTTACTATTTTGTTATTAAAGAACAATGTTTCAGCTTGTAATTGTAAATTGTAAATGTGACATAAGGTCTGCTCTTTAAAATAAGTCTTTTTCTTGGTTACACTTTCCCAAGTGTATCCAGCCTTTCCTTCCCAAGACAACCTTTTTCTATGCTCTCAAATCATAAGCCCGTCTCTCCACTTCTTGCTAGTTTTCTTTGTCCCTTTCCCGTTTCCACATAACTATGCTAAAATAACTATGCTAAAATTCCTATGTAATTGTTCCAATGTGGTAATTTTTAATGCTGTTTATTACCACTATTTATTTACTTAAGACACTCTATGAGTGATATAACTGCATGAGTGGTGTGTTTCCAATGAGCACCATGTCTGTTTATCTCTAAATATTTGGCTATGGTATAGTTCATTCTACTCTCCATAATTCAGATGACTTTATAGTTAGATGACACAGCTAGAATGAGCCCACCTCAGCACAAGAATGCTATTTTAAACGACTGATAGTTTTGTGAAATTTGTCTAGTCCTTATAATAGCTATGGTAGATCCCAAATTACTGAGAATAGGATTCTCTCTGTGGTGGGTGGTAGAGAGACTTGAACTGGGACCTGACAGCAAAAAATGCTCCAGTATCACTTTGATAAAAGCAAGATTCATGAAAAAGCCAGTTTCACTAAGTCTTAATCACATATGATGTGGCTGGGTAATGGCACCAGCTGCTCAAGGGCCTCACACAGGCCGTGCACAAATGGAGTAATTCTGTCCCAGGAAACCCTTACTTCAGTGTCCTGCACAAAAGCAGCTTCCCCTGGGATTCTGCCATCTACGGCCCTTCCTCAAACCAGTAAGGCAGGTTGTCAGAGCTCCCCAGAGCTGGTTCCTTCTCTTCCTGCTGGGATTCCAGAACCCTCAAATTGTCTCCATTCACTACCACTTGCCTACATATGGTTCTTTTCCCTGCCTTTCCTGTGTCCTATATAGTGCAAGCAAAGATGTACATTATTTTGTTTTGGATTTTTTTAATATGCTGTGCCTAATGAGAGCCTATATTCCTGTGTGTACGTTACAGAGTGTTCTGTGTAATGCCAATCATTCCTTTGACTTTATTGCCATACTTGGGAAAAACTTTCTGATTAATGAGTTTTTTACCCATGTGAGCAAAAAACGAAGGGATGCCATTTAAGCCCAGTGAGTTGTGGAGCAGGCAGAGGAATCAGCATAGGGTTGTTTATGGATTTGACTGACTTACAGCTTGTTACACAACTAAAATAGAGAATTAATATTCTTGTTTTACCTTCTAATAGAGCACTGTGCTGTACAATATTTTCCTCTACTGAAAATATTTTTTATCAAGTATGGATAAAGCATGTATATTAAAAAAAAAATTCCCTCTCGTGTAAGTCAGTACATCAATGACATAGTTGAAAACACTTTATGAAACAATTATTGTATGTATTAACTCAGTAAAATACAAATGAAAACTGTATATTAATTGCTTTATGTGCTCTCCTATACTCATGTTTTATTAACTTTTTAATATTATCAAGTATCATGCTAGATTGTGATACTCCTCCAAAAAGGCATTATTTTTACTCGGTTTATGAAAATAAATGAGCACTTCAGATTAGCATTTTGATTTTGCATGAAAGCACATAATGTTTTTTCTTGTATTCCCTGATTGTTTCAAGGGCATTGTATCATACCATAAAGATGAAGACTCTTTCATCTTTCTTCAGATAAAGTTGCTAATTACTCTTAATTTTACATGATATTTAAAGACTTTAGCATTTATTATTACCATCAGAACCAAGTCCTAACATTATTCAGATTAGGAAGATAGATAGCTTTTTTTTTTTAGTGTTTCTCTTACAAAGTAGAGTGATGACATACTCCACCACCACCTCATTCCCTTCCCTGACTAGAATTTTATCAGAGTACAAATGTTGGGAAGCTAAATGAAAATACAGTTTAATGCAGCCAGTTAAACTGCCTGAGAGGAAACAGTGCATACAGCTTTTTTAAAGCCTTTCCCCTCAGGCCATTAACTAAGAAACTGGTCACTAACTGCTGGTAACAAACCATTTTGGAGGGATTATTGCTATTACCAGAATTCAGTGGTTTATGGCTACATTTTGTTAAAGACATTAGGAACTGTAACATGGACTAGCCCACAGTACTGGAAAAATCCTTTTCCCTTGTGATTAACGACTTTTTCTTCCAGCCAGGATGTCTCAAACAATGGTTTCATTATTTCTCATATCTCCCAATGCTGTAAAAAAGGCTTTTCATTAGGGCCAGGATTCAAAAGAAAAGAGTGAAACTATAATACTGACTTCTGGGAAAGTACGGCTCTTATAGAAGCCACCACAAGTAGCCCAGATTTTGATGATTTCCAAGAATTGTATCTGCCACAAAGAACTGGTGGAACAACACAGAGCAGCTTTCCCTTCCCGTGATCAGCCTGATGAAGGCACCATCACTGCAGAACACACCAACAAGGTTTTACGTTCACTTTACATTTTTTGTAGCTTAAATTTTAGGTGTAAGAAAGGAGTTTTGATCAGTATGTTTCTAGCTCTCCTCAGTTAGTTCCATTTCCTAATTACTGCAATTCACATAATCTATAGTATTAGCAAAGATGGCTCAGCCTTATTGGTAATGGAAAGTACAGAATTCTAGGAAGTTCAGCACTTAATTAGGAAAAGTTCTGTGGAGATCCAAAAATCTTCATTTTATTATTTTTCTTTTTTTTTAAGGAATTCCATCTAAGAAGATATTTTGACAGCTTGTTGTACAAATGATACTGTTGAGTTAGAATGCAGATTACAAACACATTATTTGCATGGCAAATGTGTTTTTCACTCTATTCTATCCCCCTCCATCTTTTAATTTAAAAAAAAATCCTAGATCAGAACATATCATTAGCTGTGCTTCTTAGTGAACCTGACTTTTCTCAAGAAATTTACATCTTTCTCTCATTTTCTGTTAAGGTTTCTTACCCTGTTTTCTCACCTAAAGAATTATAATGAGGTAGAGAGAATGAGATCTATGGGGAAAGCAGTGGACCTAGAGACTAAAGGTAAAAGGATGATTGATGGTATGAAATTACCATAAAAGTACAATCAGGATCAGATTTTAAAATGAATTTTTAAGCAGCCTAAGAGATACTCTTTGATTTGTAGTCTGGTGGAATGGATAATGTCTCATTCAGTGGATAAAGTTTCTCACTGTGTGACTTGAGCTTTTTCTGATCTTTCTGACTGGGAGTAAAATGGAACCAAAGCATAAAGTGGTTTTTAATGCTGAAAGTATCAAAAGCAATATTCTTAATGTCAAAACCAAGGCGTAGCAGGTGAGATAAGAAAAATAAATATAAGATAATTATAGTGTTGATATTATTGCATAAAAGACACCATCGTCTTAAGCACCCTCTTGGATCTATAAAAATATTTTAAAGGTAAGTAAGTAAAGGATCAGATCTTTATGTTGAAATGTAAAACCTCCCGATCTTTAAACACTCGAAGTATTTGTGAATTTGTTAAATCAATTTTCAATCCAAGACAAATACTACAATTTTTGTCTGAGCAACACATGACATATATTGCAATCTCTATATAACTAAAAACAATTTACAGTACAATTGGTGGGTTGGCAAAAACAGAACTGAATGGGTATTTAAGAGTGCAAAATATTCTGTAAAATTATTAGTATATAATTGCATTAAAATAAAACAAATTTACAAAATTTGAAAGTTGAAATTAGGACATTTATAACTTTCTAATTTAGTGCATTCTCAGGAGACATTTTTTTGGCTCTGTAGGATTGATGTTAGAAAGCATTACCTTGTTGACAGGCTATTTTTAAAAACCAAAATTCTTTCAATTAAAAATCTTTTTTTTCCTCCCACCACTCTCTATTTCATTTATTTAATTTAGAGGATTTAATTCTGATAGTAAATTTTTAAATAAGAATCCATTTTTATTTTTGTAAGCTAATTCACTCCTTTCATGTAGAAGGAAATTTATGGTTAATTTTCTTCCTACTATATATGTAATAAAGATGCTCATATATACCATTTTTATGCATAACCTCAAAGGATTTCTTTTATTACATGGATCTTTATTATATGGCTGGATATTGTGATATTAAAATTACAGAAACTATTTTAAAATAGTTTAGCATTATAAAAAAAATCCCAGGATTTCCAACAGTTGCTTCTTATGACAGTTTTCATTTTTTTCCCTCCTCCTGACAGTTCCCATAATGACTTTAATCATATAGTCTGGAAATGGAGCAGGTTACTGAACAGCAACAAACTCACTGGTCAATGTCGGTGTCACTTTTCTGGGAGCAGGACTTTTTGAGCATCAAGGAACTAATTTTAACAGCCTGCTGGAAAAAGTGTTAAGTACATTAACTCCCTGTCAATCACATTTTTAGCATGCTGGCCAAATTATTATTATTATTTAGCTCAAGACATTCTATTGAAACTTATTTGTATGGTATTCTTATCTGTGTACCTTATGTGACTAATGATGATTGTTTATGGAGAGGTGCCTGTCCAATTATTTTTGAAGGAACACAAGAATGCAGAATGACTGGAAGCATCAGGTTTTTGCCAGAGAATGCCTCAGGTAAGAGGAGAATGGCTAGAGGCTATAAGGAATCACAAGAGACAAGTCAGAGTCGTAAATTGGAAAACTGACATATCTCATCTAATATACTTGCTAACTAGGCCTTTAAAAACCTTGACATTTAACTAAGTTTGTGGAAAAGTTATATATTTTGTCCTTTTCTATTGGCTATAACTCATTAATATGATGAAATGAGGTGTTTATAATCATTATCAGCATTAGCTCACTAGCATATGGGATCATTTAGAGATCCAGTTAAGCACCTAACAACTGCTCAGTTGTTTGTGTAGGTTGTGCCTTTTTCAAAGTCAAGTCAGTCAAAAATGATATTGCAAGTTATTTACCCTTTTGGTACTTCAGTGTGTGAAATAGGATGAAAGAATGCTGGTATTCAGCTGAGGCATTTAAATAATGCTTTGGAAGTCCTGGCCTGCTTAGAACACACTGCAATCCTTACTGTAAAACAGAAATTTCTGATGGTTTCAAGGAAAAAAGGTAATACAAAAACAAACTTTGCAGTCATTGCTGCCTATTAACTCAAAAGGATTTAAATACATTAGGGGCTTAACTTTTTTCCCGGTGAAAATAAACTTTAATCTTTACCCATTAATGTTCCAAGGATAAGACATTAATGGGTAATTAAATACATACCCTGCCCTGATTCTGATCCTATGTAAACAGATTTTTATATAGGGGGGGAAATCTAATTTCTATGTACAAAAATAAACCAACAAAAATTCAAGCCATGGAATTCTGTGAAATGAACAACAAAAGGAACTCACTTCAGTATGAAAAGTGGAGATGATCACAAAAAAAGCAGAAGGAGGCACTATGACTCAATAGCTAGAAAAGAGTATGTTTTAATTTCTGAAGAGCTCTTCTCTCTGAAGAATTAAATTAAAACAATATACTTTGCAGGCAAGCATTTTTATTCTTAGGGATTGCCATAATTTTTTCAAAAAGCAGAGAAAATATGAAGAGAGCCAGTCAATGGAGGGAGGGGGAAGCTATTAAAGATTGTTTTCCCAGGGCAGGAAGCTGAAATTCAGTAGGAAGTGGCATTTTGACAAGCACTTTGTATTTCCAACCAAAATGGAATCTTGCTCATTTAGTGCAACTGGAAAACAATTAATTGAGGAAACCCCTCCCATTTTAATCTTACACATGAGAAACTGTATTGACTGTTAGGGGATTTGAGTTAAGTCTACCAGCACTAGGAATTCATTCCTTTTACCTAATGTATTTTGGAACATGAATAAATTATACAGCTACATATTACAGTAGGAGAAAAAATGACTACTACTGCTCAGGCTGTGTGACGTTTGCCATGCTATCCCCATTTTCAGCTCATAACTTTCTGAAAACTTCTGGCTGCTGGGTGAAATTTTTCATAGTTTAGGTCTCTGTTGGATGAAAATTACTTTTTGAAAGTTTGAGAGACTTGTTCCATTATTTCTGGATATGTGTGAATAAAAACATATAGCCCATCAGGCAAACAGTCTTGTTTCTTCTGCACTGCACTGTCATCCAAATGGAGAGTGGAAAGGGGATCATTTAATGGGAATTTGGGGACTGCAAATAAATGATTTCAGATTTCAGTCTGCTCAAAGAGTTGCTTAGTTTGAAAACAATGCAAATCTTAGAGGAATTTCCAGTTTCATCCACTGTGCTGCTGGATTTTGTAAGTTCTTTCTCCTCAGCACATTTTTTCAGGTGATAAATACACAAACTTGTCGAACATAAGTGTTCTTTATCTGGTCACTTATGATCAACAATTACTTGGCAATATTTTGACTGGTCTGAGATTGCTGAATTATGTGTGCTGTGTGCTGGGTATTCAAGTAAGCCTTCAGATGGAGTGAAATGAAATCCGAAGGGACTGGAAAATACATGGAACCTTCACATTTTAAGTGAAACATTCGCACATACAACTTCTTGTCCTACTAGGGTGCATGGGAAGAGAACAAGAGTATAACCAGTTCTATCTAAGTCGTCCTTAATTCTGTCACAGATGAACATTTAAGGGTGAGGAAGAGAGAATGAGCAGCCATGGCACCCTTTGTGGCATTGTGACTGCCTTTCAAAACTCCACGCACAGGCAGAGCTGTGGGTTGGCGTTGCAGCATGGGAGAGCAGAGAGACAGGGTTGGAAGCTGGATTAAGCTCTATGCCTCCCATCCCTGTTTCCCAACAATGCTTCCTTTGAACCAGTGAGCTATGTCTTTCAGTAGAAGAGTGCTGTGGAGCCTCAGAGCTGTGAATCTGTTGCAGAGAGAAGTGTACAAAGGCACAGGCAGAAGGTTTGAGATGGAACTAGAGCTGAGATAGAGGATGAGAAGTGAAGGCACATAACCAAGCAAGAGACATAGGATAACCTCAAATATCTTTCCCCATAGCAAATTTCTGAGATCTGAGGTCCAGACAGTTCTTGATATGTGATACATAAGTACTTTATTATTATATAGCTTGACCTTGACTCACTTGAGTCAGTGAGCCCTTGTGCTCACTTTTGTTCTATGTGTCCAAAACATAAATCAGTATTTCTGTTAAGCAGCTAATGCCATGTATTAAAAAAATATGGTATTTTTCACCTCATATATGCAGTCCCTGCCTAAGGGACATCAACATGACCCAGGGTCAATAGCACCGAGTTTGGTGGACCCTGTCCCTTAGTTTGCAGGACATGCTTACTCTAATCACATAATGTTTAGTGTCTTAGTTTCCTCACCTGTAGGACTTGGATAAGAACTTTCATTTTATTTTTAAATACATAAGAACACATCAGAGAAACAGATGTTACTATTCTAACTTGAATTAGTTATGCCTGAATCCAAAGGAATCCCTAGTCTAGGCAACACCTTTCAGTGGATGAAAAAGGCCACCAGGCTAGACAGGACATATGAATCTCTGTGAATGGAGCAATTACTTTAATCTACATAGTTTTATCTTTATTTTTCTTCCTTCTCCTCTGTTGATATGCCTGGCGCTGTTGTGCTTGAAAAATCTAGGCTTGGCCATTTGAAGTAACTATGTTGAATATATTTGTTTATAAATAACACACACAAACATCTCTGCAGTATCCAATACAAGAAATATCCAACTTCCCTCATTCTGTTTTGGTCACTTTCTAGTCTCAGTGCATTCTTGGCACATGTGCAAATAATCTGTCTGGTTTAAAAGAGAGTACATAATCTGATGTTATTGGTGAAAACAGTTTTAATAGTCTTCCTTTCTGAAAATAGCTCTGAAACCCTGACATCTCCATAAGATTCATGTCCATTGTACTGGACTGATCTTTTTCCACAAGCCTGCAATATTTTTGTTTCTCTTGTTCAGCTATTGTTAATAAAGCAGTGCCAAGAGTGACTTTATCTGTGTCCGTAATCTTTAGTTGCATCAATGGTGTTATTTAGATATACCATTTTATTTTTATCAAAACTTAAGTGAGTCTTTAAAAGGTAGTTGTTTTCTCCTCTGTCAAAACTTTCTGTCAGTGTTTCTATCTGCAGTCTTTGGGATACAATTGCTTAATGCTCAGGGTGCCTGGCTGTAGGAGACTGCATTTATTTTCACAATTTCATAAGAATAAATGATTTCTCAGAAAATAATTCCAAGGAGCATACATCCCTTTTCACCAGCAGGAATTGCTTGCAGTAGTATCAAGGAAAGGGTGTCATTTACTATCTTTAACAATTGCTTATCCATTTCAGGTTTAATTGCAACAGCCTTCTAGTAAGTGAAACCTTCTCTTATAGCTAAGCTAATCTGAATTCAGATAGGTTACAACAGCGTTGATATTAAAAAGCACAGATTGATTTTAGGAAACCAGCTGTCCTCAGTTTCCTTTAAGCTATTATATTTACCATTCACTCTTTAATAATTATTGTTTTTATAAGTCTTGCAGCTTAGAAATTCCCCAGCCCAAAGTTCACATTTTTCTAAAACTCTCTCAAAAAGTTTAAAAAACCAAAATAAATCAGTTATTTGCCCTTTCCCAGAATGATCAACACCAGTAAAGAAGCAAGATGTTTCTTAAAGCACCTGCTTCGAGCTTCTATCAGGCTTACCAATACATTTTCACCAACATTTGTTTGCTGTGAAATACACTATTATTCACATTTATTGATAAATAACTGAGGTAGAAGACAAATTATTTCACCTCATACTGAGGAGTTATGATAGGACTATGAGAAAGGCTGAATTACCCAATCTTGTTAGAAGGTTTAAACAACATATCACACAAAATTATTGACCAAAGAGAGATAAACTTGGCTATGGAATTAATAATGCTTCTACCATTATGAAGATGAAAAGAACAATCTGTCTTATTTTAATTTTACACCCCTTGTTTTATGTCTTAAAAATCTCCTTCAAATTATATGTTTTGGGGTGTCTGTATTGGGGTTGATTTTTGGGGAGACTGCTTCTGGAATATGTAGGGACTGATGGAAGTGAAATTTTCAACTCAACAGCTTTGAGAGTGGCAGGTGCCATTGTATCTCTGTTTTTATAGCCTGTTTGCAACCATCACTGTTTGTAGAATTATTGGAAGGATGGAGATGAATAAATAACGTTTGATGATTGTGAAACAATTTTTGTTGGATTGTTTGTGGATATAAAGAAGCTTCTCTTGTCTAGTGCTGTTAGTGAATCCCTAGTGGAGATTGTGACTAATTAAAATAACAAACAGGTAGTAACTAAAAACCAAACAAAATAAGCAAGCTAAGTCTATACAAGCATAGCCTGACTGAAAAGTCATAATATTAGGGAATTAAAGTGTTGCCATAATCATTACAGCTTACAATAATATTTACATGTTTGTATATTTCTTTTATTAGCTCACTGGCATGTTTGTCATCCCAGGAAAATTTTACACCTTTGTAAGAAACATGTTTTTGACTCAAGCCTTCAAATTATAATTCAGGACCATTAAACTGCTGATGCATTGCCTGTGGTAAACATAAACAAACTTGGTGGAAAATAGACACCTTTTTTGTTTGGTGAAAGGTGTCTGTCAGATCAAGGGGACATCACTATTATTGTCTCAGTGGAGGGCAGAATGTTTGAGTGAATATTTTGCCAAGATTTTTGGGCTGAATTTTCTTGTATCTTGAATTCTCTCATATCTCTTCTGAGAGATAGAGGAGCACTGTAACATACCTGTGATGAGAACCAATGCATGAGCTCTTGGTGGTCTGGATTTTATATTGTGTGATTTCTATATCAGATGTTTGAATTGTTAGACAGGGTCACTTGGAGTAGATCTTTGGTCTGGTTCTTAGAAAGATGCAAAGAACTTTCACTCAAGGCATTTTTGGTGCCTGAGCTCTTCTGTGTTTTTCTGACTTCTCACTGTGAGATGAGTTTTTGAGGATAGTGGAGAAAAGCCACTGGCAGCAGCAGATTCTTTCATCATGTTGGGCTTTCTATGCTCTGACAAGGTTGACAGTCAGCAACTGAATATGCAATGGCTATAAATCTTGTAAAATGATTAGGCAAAAGCTATCATAATTCATACACTCCTAAAGACTGAGAAGTGTTCTACCTAGTTGGGGTGCCTTTCCAGATTTAATTCACCTTACTCTTTGAGTTAGCCTAATTGAAACAGAACAGCCACTTTGCAAATGATAAAACCCCAAATCCTTCACCCGAATATGTGTCTTTTTAAAAAAATCTTCATTGCCCTATAACTACTGAAAGCTTGACTTTGAAGATCACAGGCATCAGAATATAAAAATATTTCACCCTTATAATAAATGTTAATAAAAACATAGAGAAAAAGTGAACTGCAACTCCCATGTTCCCTTACTGCTTCTGCTCAATCTAAATTGTCTAAATCTCAATTGTTTTCTTGTCTTTGTAGACCTGCAAAATTATTAAAAAGCTGCAACAGGTTTATTTTTTTCCCACTAAAATGGAGCAGTTAGCTGTAGAATAGAACAAGGACATGCTGTATTCCTGCAGAATTGGGACAACCCTGGCCTGTAAATTATAATGTTACTTTGAAAACCATGTACCGTCCTCAAATAGATAGAACATGTACCGTCCCTGAACAAGTAGAACAAGGAAGAATGAACATTATACAAAGATGAAGCCAGATGCCAAGCAAGATATAAAAAATCATTAAGTTAGAATACCTCAGCTAAAGCACGTACACCTTAGCTAAAACACATACAACATGACAACCAATCAGCAAGTAACATATACGTGTGATTTTAGCCATTTAACCAATAAGTGTTTAGGCCTCAGAGGTGTGAAACAGTGTATAGAGGCATAAATATAACACAATTGTTACAATAAAGTGAGAAGGACACGTAGCCACATTGGTGTGATTGTCCTTACTCGGCCAACTCTCCATGAGACCCTCTTCAGTTAGCAACAGGTAACTGACATCAAATGCCCTTAGCATGCTCTTTACAGTTAGAAAGAGAGACAATAAATAACTTTTAAAAGCCATCTATACTGCTATGAAGCTTTGGTACTTAACTGTTTGCTTTTTCTATCTGATTTATGAGGTACTTATAGATTTTACTGGTGCTCAGTGCCAGAAGACTGGACACTGAGAATTTCTATGCAGAATCAACACAATGTTTTAGCATTACCCAGCAACAGAGTCAAGTTAACACACCTGGTTTGTGCATCCAAAAGCCATAATACCAATCAGGTATAGACTTAGACTCTTCAGAGTGTATTTTTGTCTCCCTTGCACTGGAGTAAAGCAAGCATTTCCCTGAATTAGTGTGTGAGACTTTCCCCATGGGTTTTTTTTATACATGTAAGGTAATTTGGGGAAAGAAAGGGAAGACAGCTGGCACTTCAGTTAAGCTAAACTGCAGCTTTGCTGTTGAATAGTTGTATTGACAACCAATGTGTTCACTGGAATTCAGACAAATATCTTTCTGACAGCTATTTGGATGTGCACAGACAGCTCCCCCTCCAATGAAATATAAAAACTTGTGATGAGATAGTGTTTAAGAAATTGAATGAAAATGAAAAATGGAAATGAAAACTCACAAAATTAATTTAAATTATATGATTTGATGATAATTTTGCCTAGGTTACGTGTAATCCTCCCATCAATTTTCATCTGATGGATCCTGGGGGAAGGCAAGGAGGAAGGAGCTATCATCTCCGCAGAGTGAGAGCTCTGATAGTCCCAGAGTAATTCAGCCCAGTGCCCCATGAGGCTATGGTGGCCTGAGATCAGAAGCATAATTTCAAATCCTCAGGCACAGATAGGTGAGTGTCACTAGGCCAGATCCAGTTCAGGAATCATTTTACTGCAGTCAGTGAACAGACAAGAATAGGGAATGTTGATACTTAATTGTAGTTTGCACTTAATTGCAATTAACACATTTTCACATGAATGAGTAACATTTTAAATGTGAAGAGGTTATTTTGTAATTCCATTTTTATTTCATACTTATCCCCATATGCTATTTGGTTCTTTTAAATAATGTTAATACTCTTTTTAACAGCTTTAAATACAATGGAACATCTCCCTTTTGATTTATAAAATATGCTTATGAGATTAAAATCATGTATGGTATTAAAATACATTAGACTAGTAGAGCCACTGTCAATTAAAAGACTGCTCCAAAACTGCAGGTTTTGGTCTCAACAAAGTCTCTTCTAAAAATCAGCCCTTGAAGCTTCTAGGGGAACAATCTGGGGCTTTTTCAGTCATCAGGGAGCTGAACTCTGGGCTCTCACTGCTCAGCACAATTCATAGCAGCCTAAATATCTTTATAATTCAAGAATTTCATCTCACCTGAAGTGTCAAAGTAGAATACAAATAGAGAAGTGACCTTTAATCAGTAACTTGAACCGTAAAACTCCTGTGTTTGGAAACAATCTGGAAGCAACTGCAAGGTTCCCTGTGAGCAATCCCACCCCAGCAAGCAGGCACGCACATCCTGTGTGACATGAAGAGACATCAGATTTAGCTCAGCTTGAATGCAAAACAGCATGGAGATGAATCTCCAGAAGAAGAATTTGTGTTTCTCTTTGCCAAATTAATGAAGGAAGAAAGCACTCTTGGCTCCAAATATTAGTATTAGTCCATAAAAGTAGGGAAAATAATATTTTGAATATATTTCAAACAAAAATATGTCTTTTCCATCAGGTGTATTTTACCAGAAGGCATTTCCTCATAATAAAAAGCAGAACTCTAGCAACCATTAGAGTCTCCCTAAAATGCACTTAACAGCAATAGCTGCAACATGGGTTTTATTGATTTTCATTTAAATAAAAGATTCTTATTTAAATAAAATTTTTTATAAAGAAGAAAGGAAATTCTTTTAGTGAAAAGACTGAAAAAAATCCAATTTGACTAATGCCACAATAACTAATTCAAAATTATAACAACAAGAGAAAATTTTGTATTCATTTTTTAGACACAGTTCTCACAAATCAGATGTACACAAGATAATCCCTTGTCGGTGCTGCTTAAGGATAGCCCTGGAAAATCTCTTTATGGTGGACCAAAGTATGCATGCAGTGTCTGATAGCTTTATTATGTGTATAAAGAAAAAACTACAGAAGGATGTGCAGTGTAGCATGACTGGGAGAAAAGAGATTTTTAGATTTCTCCACGTTTTCTCTGTGAGGCTGTGTTGGCGGCACTCATATTAATTTAATTTTGTGACTATGTCTCTTCAGTAAATATTCAGTCCTGGCATAACAGATGATTTGGGATTGCATTGGCAGAAGGAGCTCCAGCTTTCATTTCTTTGACATTCTGCTGTCGGTCATTTCAGGCAGCATTCAAGGAATGTGCATATGAAAAGAAAAGGCACTTCAAGCTTCTCGCAGCTGTAAGAGGGGCGCTTTCATTTCATTTCATCACTGGAATGTAGAAGTAGTTTCAGAAGAGTCAGATGAGGCCCATGAGGCCTCAAGTCCTCGCAGGCTCACAGCAGCATCGAGTTATTCATCAATGCAATGGGTTCTGTGTGCACAGAGAGCCTCGGAGAGGCCTCACTGCCACCCTGCAGACCCGGGGAAAAGGCAGCCTGACGGGACTCACATCCTGACAGGAGGACTCAGATCGTGACAGGATGGATACAAGAAATAAAAAGAGCTGATCTCCAATGCACATCTCCATTTGGATGTTTTTAAATGGGCACGATGTTCAGCGAGCATCTTCTGTGTAATGGATACTTTTGTTTAGGGAAAGGAAGCCCATGTGCTGCAAGAACAACTGCTGGTGTTGTCTACCTACACCTGTGGACAAACAGCCCCTGCCTGCTGCCTCTTAGGTACCAGGAATGCTCCTGGACACAAGTGCTGCCCACAAGATCCAGAGTCACCAAGCTGTACTTGAGAAAGATTCCACAGCTTGAGCACAGGTTAATGTCAGCATTTGGTGAATGAGAAGACACTTAAAATTTGTCATTTCTGAATTTCTGCCTCAAAGCAGAACAAGAAGGCAGCATTTCTGAATTTCCTCCTAATTTCCCATAAACCTCAGGGAGAAAAGATTTTGAACAGTTCAACCTAGTGTAATAATAAATAGCAACACATGAAGCTATCTACAAAAATAAAATGGGACATGCAAATAATAAACATTAACTCTTTTTTAGGTATCCACAGTTTAAAGGTAATTACTGGAATAGTGAATATACTGACATCCAGAAAGGCTGTTCAAGGCAATTCTGAGAAAAAGGAGGTAGAGATTTATCTGAGTTAACACCCAAAATAAAACCTCATTACTTAGAGCTGTTCTCCTGCCACTGGATGAAGCAACAAAGTAGAACTCATCATTACATTATGACATTTCTTTTAATGTTAGGTAAATGGAGAAGACTCCTAAGTTTCTCAGTGGAGTTTCTTCAGCCAATACACAACACACACACACACGTACTACTCATAAAAATCAATACCAAAAAGAGAGGAACCAATCATAAAAGACCCCTACAAAAACCATGGATGCCTCTTCCATACTTTATTGCATGGCAAACTGCTGCTACAGTTTCTCAGCAGGAATCATCAATATAGACCCAAGAGACCAAGTGACATCTTTGTGAGTGGCTATTTATCTCTATCTCACTTATGTCAGGAAAATTTGTATTAAAAGCATAACAAATGATTCTTGAATTTGTAATATCTAATTCATGTGATATAACTAACTGCTCTGTGATACATTAATGTCAATCTCAGTTAAACTGGCCCAATTTTGATTCAGTTGCTACCAGAAATGAATGTCACCCTTACAAACTGTATTCATTTTGAATGCAGTACAGTGCTACCTTCCAAAACCAATTTACAAGGGCTTTAGTATACATATGTGCTAGCATGTTAACCTTTACCAGCCCTTTAGCCAGTGAGGAATTAAAGCATGAAGATTAACAAAACCAGACTGTAAAAGCTTTTTTTTCAGCTGTATCAGTGTAAGAGCAGAGGATGAAGCTGTGAACCTTTTTGTGAGGGGAGGGCAGTTGCCAAGACAATGCAGTAAAACGGAGGAAAACAATATTTTGAGAAAGGAAGGAGATGGCCATATTGCTGCTGGACCTTCCTTGCCATTCAGGTTTATTTGTGTTTACAGAGTTGGGTCTAAAAATGAATAAAGAATAAATACTTGAAAGAGTAGTCATTTTTCTGAGGGAAAGGCAAGGGAAATGTATCTTGTGCAGGAGGTGCAAGAGAAATATGTGTAGACAAGGAATGAGGAACGCCTGCAGAGAAGAAAGTGGGAGCCATGAAGTAGAACTCAAAGGCTTGAAAAGAGACTGTAAAACATGTAGCATGAAAGAAGGGAAAAAGGAATCTTACATGGAGAGGTCAGGCCAAAGACTAAGAGGGAAGAACATGGTTTAGAATAAGGAGAAATGAAGCATAGTCAAAGGCTATTTTGGTCTTATGAAATCGCGAATGAAAATAGATGACAAGGAGGATGAGTGAAATGTACAAAAATATTAATATTCAACAATTCTAAATAAAAGAATTTCCCAGTCTTGAATTTGTGAAATTACAGGTATAAATGAAGCAAAAGGTTATCTCTTTTATGAGGCTGAGAAGCTGCAAGGCAATTTTGGTAAGATTTTGGATTTTCTGTGGTTTGCAGACAGATGGAAACTACTAAACTGCAGTCTTATTTTTGATAAAAGAACTGAGATGTTTTCAAGCTTTTAAGCAAATTGAAATAACAATACTGAGGTATGTGAGTTTTTCTTGCATATCTGGGGCAGATAGATATTTAGATATGTCTGAGCCTTCTTTCATACTTCAAATACACACAAATGACATTTCATAACTGAGCCTTTACCTGAAAGATCAAGTTAAATACACGTATCCAAGAGAGTGGGCCACAGTGATGGGTTTAGGACTGGGTAAACCAAAGACTGTTAAGAGCTGTCAGGATTTTCTGAATCCATGAAGAAAAGTTCAGTGCTTCTTTAACATCAAAATCATCTTCACCCCTTCCAAAAACCAAAAGACATTTTCCAATTGTGTTACAATTTTCTGTGACTCAGAGGGATTGTTTTTATCTAGTAGGCTCACTGTAGCTTTTAGGATAAAAGGAACTGGCCTCTTTTGAAAATGGTCTGTCATTGTTTCACTCTATGAAAGACCAATTGGTTTCAGGTAGAACACCAAGATATGAAAAGAAAGTTAAATCTCTGTCTTAAAATTAATATGCACAGAAGCAACAAATGCTCTCTGCCTTCTGCAGCCTTAGTTTCCCTGCAGTTACCATCTCTTCTGTGTCTTGATATGACTTCCATGGCTTTTTTTGTACAACTCATTTGCACAGTGCTGGTCCACTGTGTGCCCTTCCTCAATATCTCAGTATGTGAGGGATCATTTACTGAACAGGGTTTCTGAGGCTGTTGATCTCAATGTACAAATGTTTACAATCAGTGAGGGCATACAAATCCAAAGCATTGCCACCATTTATTAAGTGACTTCTAGAATCAGCTCAAGCACATTTACCTCTATGAACATGATGCAGCCACAAGCATTTCCCCTGCCCCACCAACTGCAGAGAAGCTAATTTTTTTTTCCATTTTATATTACATTACAGGGGGCATATGGTGACTAAATTTCTTTCATAGCTTGTGCTAAATGTTTATCTCATGAAGGTTTACAGAGAGTAAGAAACAAGCAACTCTGTGGCTGCTCCAGCGAAAGTGTCAGAGTAAGCAAAGAAACCTTCACTGTCCCCCTGTCAAACTTACATTTTTTGCAGACTTGTCCCCTCAGACCATAGGTTTGCCACTAAACTCTGCACACCAGTCTTGGATGTTTCCATTCTTGGCTCACATTCATGCAGCAGAATTATTTAGATGAGCTCCAATTTCCCCACTTTGGAATGGGAGGGAAAATGTATGGCACGGCCAGGCAGAAGATTATATCTTCGTTTTGGTGGAGGTTTCAGGCTCTTCAGAGAGCCTCTGGTTGTGGCTGTCACTCTCTGCCACACTCAGAGGCTTTTTTTATTGTCCCTGTCAGTTAGCAGCCCAAGGTTACTGCCAGCTCTCTGTCAGTGCTTTGATTTTTGTCAGCTATGGCCAGGTCCTTTTAGTTATCTGCTATCTTTTCAGCTTTGTTCAGCCTGAGCTCTACTTGTCTACTAATTAGCTCTTTGGAGATTTCCCTTTTAAAACTCACTATCACAGAGGACAGGAACCGTTCAAAAGTTTTGTGCTTCATAGAAATTCCATATTCATCCACATCCCATACAGCCATCTTTTTAAAATTAAAAGTGGCAGGTCAGGCCAATTTAAGGTATATAAGCAGCACAGCCTGTAAAAAGATACCTTTAGGTTCTTGATCAGGTATGTAGATGAATGACAGAAAAGAAAAAAAAAAGGTTTCCACTGAAAGGACCAAGGTGTACAAATAAAAAAGAAACTATCATTCTGTGTAAAATATTCTCATTTTCTTTATCTTCTGGTGTGCAAATATTGTGCTAGCTGAATATAAAAGTAGCACAACTTTAGGGTACAAAAAAAAAAAATACACTGTAACAACATCAAGAGTGGTCTTACATCAAGGAGGGCCCTGAGGATGTCTTTGTTGTCAACTTCAGAAGAAAAGAGAGGAACAGAAGAGGAAACTGGCAGAAGGAATAGATGCCAAAGAGAACTCAAAGGATTAGGTCCGGGTGAGGTGATCGGTATTCGAAAACAGTCTGCCTTCTGGCTCTGATCTAAGGGAATAGGCTGGCAGCAAAGCCAGAGGGCATAACAGCACAAACACACCTTCAGCACACTGCTGGAGGCTTGCCTCAGTGCCTTAAAAATTGTGGTAGCAATTAGAAATAAATATATAGAGGAGCACTAGGCGAAAGTGCTCTATTTATGAATAAAAGTTCTCTTTTTACATAATACTTGGTCTGTTTGTATCTTCTTTTCCTTCTTTTTTGACACTTAGTACATTTTTCTCGTGGTATCTCATTTGATGCTGTAAGTTGCGCCTACATTGCACTTACATAGTGTTAATGCCTGGAAGATGAAAGAAAAAACCTTTGAATATATTAATGCTATAACACAGATGTCTTACTTTTTATACTCCTTTTTTAGAAATATGGTGTGGTTAATAATGATGCAGATTGTGCTGGATGGATGAGCAGATGAAACAGGGGAATACAGATTAAATAAAAATTTCTTCAAAGCTTACGTTTGCTTCATAATTTAACTTCTGTACTTGTCATAGTAGCTAGGTGCAACTATGCATAATCACATTGTTCTAAAATATCCTGGTGAAACAGAGCAAACCTAATCTAAACAGCACTGCCACGCTTGTTTGGATAACTGGGAAAAAATTGTAATTAGGAGATGTCAGCTTGGCTCCATGGATGATGATAATTACAAATCTACAGTTACAATAAAATATACACAAACAGTTTTACTGTGGAGAACCAAATATTTCTTATTGAAGGCAAGGCTGCAAAGAGACAGTGGAATAATCTGTCCAAACCTCCTTTTTAGATACAACACCTCACGCACTTTGTGCCTTATTTATTTTTTTTTCTGCTCTGATATTTGTCTTATGCATTGGACACCTGAAAGAAACACAGATTTGGCAGCTTTTGCTTTGGTAATGGGAAAACTCCCTTCTCAGGTCACTCCTAACCTGGGTGATGTTTGCCCAGCACGTGCTGACTCCAGAGCACTCACAATTCTATCTGAGAGCTGTTTTTGTTTTTTAGGGATCAGGTTTTCAGTGGCTTGGGTATTAGAAGGAGTTACCGGGATAATTCTTATTCTTTGAAGTCACTGTGTATGTGGGGTACTTTGCTCCTGATGTTGGCCAGACTGACAGATCAACAAATATTTAGTTGTTTCCTGTTGTGCTCATCTTTGGATCTCTCCAGCTGCTTTTAAAACTGTCTGTTGATAGATTTGGAGACTTTACACATATTTTGTATTTCTTGCGGGTTGAACATTTTCAACATAATTTATTACAATATTGTAGCTCTGCTGTTTTCAAGGTTCAACCATAATCTTTACCTTGTTGGATTAATCTAATTGGGGCACAAAGGTAACATAGATATTTCAGCTGCATGCACTGAAAACATTTTGAGGTCGCCTCCTACAGGTTTTCAGAAAAGTTCTGACTAGTCACACTTTTTTCAAACTCATTTGCAATTGTCAAATGGCAAAAATGAACGGAACAAATTTTGTATTAAAAAAGCCAATTCACTCCTTTCATAATTTGTATTCTGTTGATAACAGCAGTTTTTATATGAAAGCTGCCTGGTGTCCGTTTTGGAGCAGCATTGTTCCAGACACTTTCTCATTGGCATCATGTCTTTTGTCTGTCCCTATCTTCTGAATCCTGCATTTGTGCATGGAACAGCCAGCCACCTGCTCCAGGGTGACACACAGCATGTGCCAAGATGAAGGAGTTGTGTCCACGTTGCATCTTTGTTCCACTGACACCTTAAATGCGTGGGAACAATTTAGTTCGGAAAACTTACAGATATTAAAAGCCTCTCAGCCTGCCCTTCCTCACTAGGAGGAAGGTATACTTCAGGTACGGGTGGCTGTCATGTCCCTTTAGCCTTTCCAGGTTTAGGAAACCCCCAGAACAGAGCACAAGTGACCCCTGTGTAACACAGCAGTCTTTGCTTCTCTTGTTTTTCCCTTATTTTAGTTATGCTTCCTTAGCTTGCTCGTAGAAGCAAAAGGATGTTGCAGACATGAACTACCTTGAGTTTCTGCTAACTTCAAAATACTAGACCCGAGCATGCTGATCACCAGGATATTTATCTCAAGGGGCCTTCTTAGCACATTTGGCTGGCAGCATTAATATTCTTTTACAGAAAATTTAATCCACATTGTCTCTCAGCCTTCCATTTGCAGTGTGGAGATTGAGGTAAACAGTTGCTTGCTTAATACAAAATTTCCTGGTTGTGAGACAGTCTGTGCTTTTCCAGTCAATTCAGATATGATTTCCTCAGTTGCAGGCATCTGTTACTCAGCTTATCTCTGTACCATCCTATTTAAATGAATTGCTCTATGCAAATGGATTTTGTCATTTTTTCACCAGATGCTGGTGCTGCTGCTTATCCAAATCAAGGGCTGTGTCTCTTCACTGAGTTTTTCCACTTGCTTATACTGATAAAATGTAATGCATCAGGTGAATAATTTTATTTAGTTCTAGTACACATCTGATGGACATTCCAGTCCTTGAAGCACCTCTCAGTAATCTCTCAGTTTTGTTCCAAGGTGAGTATTTCACTTTGACCAACTGTATTCATTCTTCTGTGCTCATTTTATGGACTGTTTGTCATATATAATAATCGAGGAAATGTCATAATGTACTAATTGAGGTAATGCATACCCTGCATTTGAATAGTGATTCAGGTGGTCAAAACCAGGGTGAGGATTCATTGCCAGGGCATTTGTAGCATGTTTGGCAATCTTCTGAGAAATGCCTCATTGGCTGGGCACTGGTGGATTGGCTGTACTGGGCAGCAAGAGAAAGAATCACTACAAACACATTATTGTCAAATTTAAAAGAATCGGTTCATACTGAAATGTGCTCCTAGGAAAGGAGAATGACAATAGGGATATCTGGCCTTAATGATTTAAAAAGGTACCTTCTCTCCTCCAAAAAACCAGAATTCACTTACTATGATCTTAAGACTGTCTAAAGATCAAGACCAGTAAAAAAAGAATGCAATGGAAATTTAATTGACTGAAACTGATGTCAGAAATAAGGTTTAACTAGTGGACAAAACAATGATGGGTGCTCTATGCTGCTCCTTTTCCATATCCATCCTACCCTCTCCGCACAGAGTAGCTCCTGAGGATGGCTACATCAGGAACTGTGGCTATAGGAACAACTAGAGGCCTGGACTTCCCCATTAAGGTTCATGTAAAGTTCATCAAGCTCAACAGAATTACACTTTTGCTGAAATAAAATTCTTCTAACATTCCTGGTCATAAAGAAAAAATTCAGAATGTGATGTAAGTAAAAATAAAGTCATGGATACCTGCCTATGTTTGCAGAGAGCTGTGTTAATATTTGTGTGTGAGAAGCTCCCATAGGCAATATTTCATGCCGTTTTCCTACCTGCCGCATTTCACATGGACCTTTTACTAGGGACAGGAATATCTCTCTAGAAAAAGGAAAGGCAGACAGAATTATGTTAACAGTAAACACTCATTTTCCTCCCAAGAACTTAATTAAAGAGACAAGATTTCTTCAGGACTTAAACAAATATCAAAATTCCTAAAATCAGTTTCTGAGGGATGTAGCTGTTAACACCCTTACTTTACAGAGTGGAAAAACCAAGACAGAAAGTTTTGCCTAAACATTTTTTTAGGTCTTCATTTTGGGCCCCTTGCATTTTGGATGCCCAGGTCCATATTTTCTCTTTCCGTTCTCCTCCTGTGCTCCTTCTTTGTCTATAAGATATTGGCCTCTCCCAGCTGCAGCTAAGAACAGTTGTGTCAATGCTCATTGTCACAGAAAATGAAACTCAAATTATATCAGGTAGAAGTCCAAGTGTTAAAAGTTTCAGTGCAAGAAACTGGACTCTCAGCATCTTACTGAGATCTCTGAGATTTGATTTCCTCTAGCTCAGCACTCCTGCACCAGAAATTCACAGTGCTGCCGCCAGGTATCTATGTGAGTGCAAAAAAATTCTTTTACAGGAAAGGCCAAAGGCCAAATAGCTGCTTCATAAATGACTTTGAAAGTTAGGCTCTGCAGTGGTGAGTGGTTATGGGGATATCTACAGTCTCTCAAAAAGACAAGAGTCTACTTTGTTCATTCTCTGGGCTTTCCAGGCATGGATCACTCCAAGCTGAAATCCTGCAGCCATGGCCAGTGCTTTGATGAACCTGGGGCAGTGGGCCCTGCAGTGAGGACCAGCATTACAGTAATGGGATTATTTGGCTTGAGCTGCCCAGGCTGCAGCAGAGCCTCACGACATCCAGTTACAAACACTTCACAGACTTATCAGAAACCTGATAAGTTGCCTTACTCTATCGGAAAAAAAAAAAGAATGTGATGATACAGAAGTTTCATCTTCCACCTCTCATGGCTGATTTCACACATTTTTGCTCCTTACAAAATCATTCTTATGTATTTTTTCTCCTCTAAAAATTATTATTTTCTTTTTTCAAAGAATGAAGCCACTCTTTAAGGCAAAGAGTGCTATGGAGAGAAGACAGAGCAGCAGTTTAGGAAGCTTGGAGTTTTCCACATCACCATTTTCCTGGCTGTGAGTGCAAGGAAGTAATTGAGCTCCATGTGATTAATAAAATAGAAAATTTGCATAACGTCTGACTCTCTATATGCTACGATACATTAAAAATAGTAATTCACTTGATTTTTACCAGGTACTGCTAAGATGAAGGGACAGTTTTCCTTCTTTTGAGCTGTTAAAAAAAGTCCTTCAGTAAATACAGTCTATTTTGTTCACTGGTTTTTAATTTCCTAAATCATCCAAACCCCATTCACATGGCACTACATAGCAGGCAATGTTTTCATGATTTTGTTTTTGCTGATTTGGTAAATAAGGAAGGGAGTCTGTATTTTTGAAATAGCAGCAGGAATTAAAAGCTTTACAGGGGCCCTTGTGCCAGAGACTAAAAGACACAACAAAACCTGAAGCTGAGGCCCCATATTCTTTTCCTTCTAGACCTGTCTCGAAAGTCATTTATGCTGTTAGAGAGAGCCTGAAAGACAACTGTGAGGTTAGTGGAGACCTGTGGTTACTTATAGAAGTTGTCTATATGTGAACATAGCTGGTCTGCAGATTTTGTCATCCCTTTCTTGTCGTCTCACTCTTTTCTCCTTTCGGGAGAGAACCGGAAGATCCCTAAAAATGCTATCCCATCTTTTAACAATTGAACTAATTTAACTTTTGTCCAGGACCAAAATCCTGGTGATATCTGGCAAAGTCATGGGGATAATATAGCTGGCAATAGATGGTTGTGTAGAAGGGTTTTAAGTCCAGAGGAAGTGAGAAGAGGAAAAGAAGCTAACAGGAGATAATCCCAAACTAAATGGAAACAATTAATGGAAGTTGAAAGGAGAGAAAAGAAAGGAAAAAGTCAAAAAGTGAAGAAATGAAACGTAAGAACATCCATCTGTTTTAATTTAGGGATGCTATACCTGTGTTATACTGCTGCTCTAAAGGACTGAGCTTGTTCTCAGCCCTACAGGACTGGTGCATTTCCCTGTCAGCTTGGGGTAGGTGAGCAGAAAGGGCTGTGGGCAGTCAGGGTTGTTGGCAGTGTGGGATGGGGTTTCACCTCCAGCCTCTGCCAGATCCAGAAATGAATAAGAAGTATTCTCCAAAATGGAGGTCTGAAATGTATTGCTTGAAACAAGACTAGAAATACTCCATTTCCTACTCTGTTTGTGATTTAACCCATCTCCTGCTTCTAGACCAACAGGTAAATGGCATTAATACCCTCAGCCTAATGCTAATTCAAAATTAAACACTGTCCAGCCCACAGATCTGCCAGAGAAATTTAACATGCATTTTGAAGGTGGAAGAGAACACACCGCTTACGTTGATTAGAAAAACATAGAAGGATTTGTGTGTATGGGGGGGATCAGCAAACAAAATCCTACAGGAGTAGGAAAGTAAGCAGGGCACAATCAAATGATGCATAGTTTTGTCAGTGTTGGAGGAATATACAAACTGATAATCAACATGATCTTTGACTGTTCTTACGCCAGCTCCTTAATCCTCACCTTACTCAGGAAGAAAGGGATTTTTGAAAGACGAAAGGGTCCAATTATTTTTCAAACTAGAAAATAAAGAGAACCTAAACACTTTGAAACTAATCTAGAAAATGGATCACTTCCCGTGTGTTCCAGCTGCATGTCCTTCTGGTGAGAAAAATGTATCTTCCTGGGGGTAACAGCCACATGCACAAGATGGTAGAGGAGATCTCAAGACTTAGACTCATAGAATACAGGTATTTCATATCTTCCGTATTCAATTCAGTTGGTTTACAGCTTTAAAAGAATTTTTGTCTCTCAAACAACGTAGTGGTAGATGAGAGAGGTGAAGAGTATAATTAATAACAAGTAGGATATGTAAAAACACAACTTCACTGTGCCAGAGCAGCATTGAGTTTCCACCTGGTCCCTTTTGGGCTAAGCTGTTTGATCAGCTTCCCTCAGTCTCTGTGGATGTCCTTATACCACTTTAATTGAAGGACCCCTGTTCTCTTTTTATTTTTGCTCTATGAAAAATGCATTGGAGATGTCTTATAATGAACTTTGATATGGTGAAATGATAATAATGTCCTAATTATATATAAAAATGTAATTACACTTGCTACTATTATAGAAAAACTCCCTTTATAATGAAGTGTTATGTTAGAAAAAAAGATTTCATTATAGCTGGATTCCTTTACTAGTTAATTTGGCCTGTGATTCATCGCTTTAATATTAAAAAAATTCTAAGTTACTTTTGATGTTTCTCATTTATGGTTCATTTCTCTGCTCTGGCACCTTAAGATGCCAAAAATTACAAACTTATTTAAGATGTACTTAAAAATGCACTAGTTCTTTAAAAGGAAAATTGGAAATAATAAAGAAATAAGGTTACCTCTTCTAGTGAGAATATTTTATAACCGAACATAGAACCAGGTTAAATACCATGGCTATGTTCTCACTGACCAATTGCTTTGTTATTAAAACTTTCTTTCTCTACATATTATTAAAGGTCATATCAAATAGTGAGTATTGCTAAGGAAAGGAAGAATAGTACTAAAATAGAACATTTGGAGAGATCAGTTCATTGAAAGAAATATCCAGTCCCTTCTGAAAGTTGCAATCAAGTGACAGTCCTGAGCAAAAGCTAAAAAAAAAAAAGAAAATGAAACAGAGAGAATTAACAGAATGTGATCTCAGGTCTAATATAACAAGATTGATAATGCATTCAGAATATTTTCCCTCTTGTATCATGAAAAGAGTACTCCATGTATTTTTGTGTGCCAGCAAGTTTCCCACTGCATTATAAAGTAGTTTGCAACCAATGAGTTGGTGAAAAGCCAGAGGGGGAAGGTGTCGGTAAGGTAGCAATTTGCTAATGATTGGAAAACAGAACTGTCATTTTCTAGAGAAGGAAACATCATTTCTCAAACCAAAACAACATGACCTGGAGGTGATAGGACACACAATTACACTAAACTAGGTAGCCACTATAAACAAAAATCTCCTTATATTTTTTAAATGTTTTAAATGTAAATGATTTTTAATAAAGTTTACATCCTGGCATTTATCAGCTTTCCAAGAGTTTTAGTTTTCTTTTGCACGGAAGACTCCTGATCCTGTCCATTTGCTGTTTCCTCCTCTTTTCGGAGGAAAGGTGGACTCACTAGAGGAGGATGTTCCCCACCAGCCAGCAGCTCTCAGGGCTCCAGCCCTTGCTGCAGTGGCTAATGGTTCTACCTTGTTATAGAAGTATGAGGAAGAGGTCCATGCACCTGAAAGCTGCTCTGTATGGAAGATTTCATTTTCCTAAAGACTTGCCTAATTTCTGTCTTTAGACCACTATTGCTGTAACACCACTGATGAAAAAATCCATTTATCTATAGTCAGAGCTAATGTATTCTGTATGTTTATACTGCATCATGCCCTCCACTTTTGCTCCCTTGACAAAAACCTGTGTGGAAATGGCTTCCTGCTCTCTTTACATCCATGTACTTCTGCTGGTCAGCAAATCAAGGCTGAAAGACTCTGAGGGTCTTTTTCCTTATGGGTGCAATGTCTGGCATTGTCTGGCATGTTTTCCTCACATTACACTCTGGCATGTTTTCCTCACATTACACTCTGGCAAAGCTGCACAAGGCAAGAGCCTCGTTCCTGTAGAAGTTCTTACACAGAATATCTAGGTACCAAGAATTTTTGTCCACATAAGTTCATTGCCTCACTTTGCTTACTTGAATAAAGAAGAGATCCAATAACTCTCACTGTTTAACAAGTATGGAAAAAAAGTGAATTTGAACATAAAAATTTTAACTTAATTGAGACTGTAGGTTTCCGTCTACATGGTTTTATCCGCTTCGGTCAGGAGTCCCGATACAAGAGTAGATAGCTCTTCCAGAGCATCCTTTCAAAACACCCTCCCAATGAGTTCTCACAGCAGGACTGCATTACAGTCTTAGTGATTAATTTCTTCAGCCAGAAAATCAGATTCTCATCTTACTGTGCATTTCAGCTTATACAATTCAGTCCATGGAAATAAATTAAATGAGGCCCTAAACCTGGAAGGCAAAGAGAGGAAGAGAGGAAGGGACCAAGACCATAAGAACAAATCAGCAGTAGGATCAGGACACAGGCAGATTAGCAACAGGCTGAGCTGTACTTCCATCTATGGTAGTGGAACAGCTCCGTCCTTTTCCATTTAAAAGCCCCTCAGCCTATCAGTCAACCTATTTGAAAAATCAGCACAATTGTTTGCATGTCTAATAGCATAAATTCTGAAGATATTTTTGGTCTTGGAGATGGTGAGTCCAGATAATTAAAGAAAAATGAGATCATATTAAGAGGTGGCACTGAATGTATGCATTCCTAACCTAGTGCATTCTCTCTTCAGAGAGAAACAAAAGTAATAAAATCAGCAGGGATGTGAGGAGGGGTAGGATAGAGACTTTTAAGATGGAGCAGCAGCTGTAGAGTCCAAGAGAGCAGCAAGGGTCGCCAAGAAGATGCAATCTCATGCACTGCCCCAATGCAGAATTCCCACCAACTTTTTTCTCCTCTGTCAAAGGAGCATGCCCATGAGTAACAGCAGATGAAGCAAAATTGGTTTTGTAGAGGAAAACTAGTTACAATTTTAATCACAGAAGAAGTTTGAATTAATAAAAAGACATATTTTACTCTGTTCCCTTTTCAGCCTTTTGTGAATAGTGTGTTGGGATTCCTCTGATGTTTTGGAAGAGATTTTTGGAGTGTTGTCTCTGATCACACTAAAGCAATTGGAAAATAAAGGCTTTACTTTCTGCTTGGTTAAAAACACAGGAAACATTTTAAGAAATGTCTATTTCAGACTTAATTATGGTGCAACCTATGGAATTTCTGATTCCAAACAGATATTCAGGATTGGACAGAGTCTTGTCTGCCAGCTGTGCTTTCTCCCAGACCCTTGCAACATCTACCCCAAAATATTGTCTGGTGGCTGCACTGATGGGGCCCTGGCAGGGCTACAGAGCTGAATGGCCATTTAAACTCATTTACTGACAGCACTTCTCTGGCATTCAGAGATGTTAATGTTGACCTAGCAGGCAAGCATTTCTCCTGTTAGCAAAGCCTCATACAGCAGAGCAATCACAGCCATTTTTGACAGAAAGCACACCTTTGAAGGCTTTAAGATCCTTGCAGCCTTTAAAAATTTCATTCTAAGCTGGCCAGTTGCAAGATATTTCAAAAGCTTAAGCTTCTCATGATCAAAGGCACTCCTGAATCACACTATTATGTTCTCCTCCTTAAATCTTGTCTGCTTGGCAGTGTTGGTGAGAAATTCGGCAATTTATTGCTCCTACTCATGAAGCATATTGAAACATGCAAACTGCATGCACAGAGCTCCTCCACAGTGTCACATAGTCTGTTGACATCTCAGGATGTGACAACACATAGCAATATTTTGAGAAAACCAGATTGCTGTTTATCCCACCACTTAATTTAGAAAGCAGAAAAGTGATCAATGTTTAGTAATACCATTGTAGGCAAGAAAAACATGTAGGTGCCACTTTATAGTCATATACCTTCAAAGTAACATGTATTTGAAAATAAAATTTGGGATGAAAATTTCTTGCCATTTTTCCTTTGCTTTCCTGTCTGCAAAGGCAGGATGTATCCAGACAGCTCTGTGCAGGTGCCAGGTGGTTCACCATAAATGATGGTTGGCCATACAGCTCCTCACCTGTGTTTTATCCATCTAGATTTATAAGCATGAAATAAAAATAATAATTTCTAAACTATTTTGTCTCTCTGTTTGAACAGCATAGCTGAATATCACTAAATGTTTAAATTGTCCATGGAACCTACATGATTACTTATCCTTGCCATTATGACAAATGCAACTTCTCTTGCCAGGAGGGGAGAAAGAAGTTGGGATAAAAAATAGGTATATTGCAACCTACTAATAGGCTTTAATTACTATGTGTTGGCTCAAGTTTGAGGAGAAAGGACAGGAAGGCAACAGCTGTTCCCACAAAGAAAATGAGCTCTGAGAAAGACACCAGCTAACTCCTTTTCTTATATAGGTCTGTGACCTACTGTTACCTGGTTGTATTCTCTTGCAGTCTAAACTATGATCATGGCTTTTAAATACTTGGTTTTCTCAATTTTTTTTTAAAAAATTTAAAACCCCATCAAATTACAAAATATTACCACCTGTGGCCACCTCCAAAAGATTTGAATCAGACTCCCCATATTTTGCATGCAAAATGAACATGCAAGCAAACATATAAGAATTAGTATTCTCATCTGGCAGTATCTTCAAGTTTTGCAGATACCTACATAATACAAATACACATCTGTTTCTGGTTTTACATGTACCTGTTCATGAGAAGTTCTGACATTCTTTAATCTTTATCTTATCTGAAGTCACAGGAAATATGCTCTGTTTTTAGAAGTATCAGTAATCTCCATTAAGCAAAATTGAGAAAGAGATATCTAGGGCACTCCAGCAGGCCAATGCTCTGGCATTTCAAGTTTATCCCAGAACTAGCAAGCAGGATAAAGAAATTTTTAAGCTGCAGAAGAAATTATACTCCCTAGCAATAATGTCTGACCAGACAACTGATCTATTGTAAAATAGGTTTTTGCCTAAGGAACAGCAACAAAAAAACTTCAGTAAAAGCTCATATTGCTTCTCTTTTGCATACGAAGTGCAGGAGTTTTATGTAGCAGAAGCAATTGCATTTTGGGGGCAAAAGGAAAAGTAGTATTTCCCTCAGTGTAGCAGTGGCAGCTGCATAAGGGAGCCCAGATAATTTTCTAAGTCCTGGCAAATCTGAACATTATGAGTGCATATAGACGACCAAAAAATTGGGAAGCCATAAGCAGAAGCTTGGCAGTGCAGTAAAGAAAGTCACACATGCTCCTGATTCTTCCAACTAAAGCTTTGTGCTCAGTGCTGGAAAGCCACAAGACATTTTTACTGACTGTGACACAGAGGAAACACCATAACAACACTAGTGAATATGATGTAATTTCAAGTTTCTCAGGGTTAAGTTCCTCATAGATAATCACTTGCTTTATTAAGGAGCCTACCATATCTCACTTGGAATTATTAAGACTGCTCATGAAGGGAAGCTTAGTCAGCTTGATTAATGCAGCAAAATATCCAGTGAAGTTTGCAAAGAAGTCAGGTAGCTAAGTGGTAACCCTCTGACAGCTGGGAAAATTGTGCAAATAAGAAATATCATTTCAAAATTAAAAATAAAAATAAATTATATATTTGGGGGAGAAAAACATCTTGACTCAAAACCAGGGAATGAATGGGAAGGTTCTTTTAATATTGTATCTTAAGAGAAGCAAAAGCACCAATCCCCAGGGTATGTACTACAAACACAGGAGCTCCTGCATTTCATCATAAACTGCAGTGCTACAGCAGGACAAACTGCTGTTGATAGCAAACCAAGAAGCCCACAAAGTCTGCATAGAAGCTTTGCTGACTTTTGAGGGGTATTAATTTTTAACGGGTTATTCAATTTCAAATACTTCAGTTGAAGAGTCTTCATTTGAAAATGCAGCTTTTACACCCATGATGAAGGTAGGAATTGTGGAGGGTCTCAAACACATACTTGTCACCCCCCCTCTCGAGGAGCGACACAAGAACGACATGAAGCAG